>JAJOZX010007960.1:47500-192785 GCA_023014485.1 Bathynomus jamesi | reverse complement strand
ATCCTCCGCCTCTCCAGACTGTTATATAAAGATCGTTAATTAAAACAACCTTTGTGACCAGTGTTTCCTCAATGTATTTCGTTAAGCGCCAATTGTTCGTGTCCGGTAAACAAACCTATAAATAATTTACAACCTAAATTAACCACTTAATTTGCCTTTACCCTTCATTTTGTAAATATACAGGGGTCCCATGAGACCGGAATTACGGGACACCCTGTACGTTTTTAGTTTTGAGAGGAAACTATTCACTTTTAATTAAAAAGTCAACAAAGAAATCCGAAATTCAAATAATTTGAGTGTCATTCATCTTCATTCAAATTGATTTACCAATTAAAATTTACATGACTGACGACAGCGTTTTCGTTCCAACTGAACTCCGTTCAAATCATACACCGAGGAATATTCATTATTTTTGCTGTAGAGTGTACCACGTAAACTTTCAAGCGAACAACAAATCTTAAGCAGCTGCGCGAGTAATGGTTCTGACACTTACCGTGCTTTTCGAAGAGACTAATTCGTCAGGTATCTACAAACTTGACTCTACCTGCGATATCCTGTACGATTGAGACTAACGAAGATTAGGAAGGAATCCCCATAAAACCGGTGCGAGAAAAGCTCGCATAACATATATATATATAATATATAGATATATATATATATATATATATATATATATATACATTCAACTGCAAAGAACACGCAGTATAAATAACGTAAAGAACGACGCTTGTATAGGAGATATTCCGCGCAAGACGAGAGAGAGAGAACGAAACAAATGAAAAAATGAGGAACCACCTGTGGGGAATCGAACCCGGGATCTTCGATTGCCGGTCAGATGCGATACCATTACACCATGGGCCTCACTCTTCCAAAGCCGTAATTCTTCTACATACTCGCAGAAACCAATGCCCCAAGGGGGCACCTCCCGCATGCAGTAACATTATATACATTCAACTGCAAAGAACACGCAGTATAAATAACGTAAAGAACGACGCTTGTATAGGAGAGTATTCCGCGCAAGACGAAGAGAGAGAGAACGAAAACAAATGAAAAAATGAGGTAACCACCTGGGAATCGAACCCGGGATCTTCCGATTGCCGGTCAGACGCGATACCATTACACCATGGGCCTCACTCTTCCAAATGCCGTAATTCTTATACATACTCGCAGAAACCAATGCCCCAAGGGGCACCTCCCGCATGCCGTAACATTATATACATTCAACTGCAAAGAACACGCAGTATAAATAACGTAAAGAAACGACGCTTGTTAGGAGATATTCCGCGAAAGACGAGAGAGAGAGAACGAAACAAATGAAAAAATGAGGTAACCACCTGGGAATCGAACCCGGGATCTTCCGATTGCCGGTCAGACGCGATACCAGTACACCATGGGCCTCACTCTTCCAAATGCCTCATTTTTTCATTTGTTTCGTTCTCTCTCTCTCGTCTTGCGCGGAATCTCTCCTATACAAGCGTCGTTCTTTACGTTATTTATACTGCGTGTTCTTTGCAGTTGAATGTATATAATGTTACGGCATGCGGGAGGTGCCCCCTTGGGGCATTGGTTTCTGCGAGTATGTAGAAGAATTACGGATTTGGAAGAGTGAGGCCCATGGTGTAATGGTATCGCGTCTGACCGGCAATCGGAAGATCCCGGGTCGATTCCCAGGTGGTTACCTCATTTTTTCATTTGTTTCGTTCTCTCTCTCTCGTCTTGCGCGGAATATCTCCTATACAAGCGTCGTTCTTTACGTTATATATATATATATATATTATATATATATGTGTGTGTGTGTGTGTGAATTTATATAGAAATTGGTCCAAAAATAGAACGTTCTACCAATTCCGGGAACTATTTTCATGTTCAGTCAAGTATCAAACATGAAGGGAAGTTTTCCTTCAAAGAACTCAAAGCTGTTCCTTTTGCAGAAGCAATGAAATCCCTCGATTTACATTCGAAAGTAAAAATTTTAAGAAAGGAAAATACACTAAAACATAGACAATATATATATATATATACAGGGTGTCCCGTAAGTCTGGACCCATAGGGAAAAATAATAAAATCACAAAAAGTCCAAAAATTATTACATAATCTGTTCAAAGTGTCCGCCGTTGTGTCGCACACATAGTTGAAGACGCAATCTCCACTGCGACAGCACTTTCTGAATCACAGTCGCAGAAATTTCTTGACACGCCTCCACAATGCGTGCTTTAAGGTGGAAAATGTTCTGAAGTTGACCTCGTACACTTTGGCTTTCAAGTGGCCCCACAAATATAAATCATAATAAAAAATAATAAAAAAAAAATAATAATAAAAATAATAATAATAACATAATAAAAAATATATGATAAATCCCTATGGGTCCAGACTTACGGGACACCCTGTATGTAAAGAACGACGCTTGTAACCGGGTGGTTCTCATTTTTCATTTGTTCGTTCCCCTCCTCATCTTTTGCGGAACGTTCGACACAAGCGTCGTTCTTTACATTAATTATACTGTGTTGTTTGCAGTTAAAAAAATAAAAATATATATATATATAGTGGTGTAGTGCTGTGGGAACGCGTGGGAAACGGCGTTCCCTTACTTTTTTCGGTAGACGGTAGACGGAACGGCGTTCCCTCACTATTTCAAATAAATCCGAACTTACAATCTCTAACGTCATGAAATTTTAATTCCAACCCCTAGAAGAAATATGAGAAAGAATCATTAACTGCTTCATTTCTTTTAGCTTCGACTGAGGCAATGCTAGCCTATAAAGATCTGGTGAAACAGTCACCACGGCGTACCAGTTGTTAACTTTTTTTTTAGTTAATCATTCCAGTTGTCAGCTATTTTATGATCGTACGGATGTCGTATATCTAATGACACTGGAAATACTGCATCTTCAACCTTGGAATATATCCTAATATCCAGTGCATATGACCTCAAAATATCCCTGAAATTGGTCAGATTTCAAAAGATTTCCCGGGGAGCTTTACAGTGCCCCCAGACCCCCAGCTGTATGGGCTCGCCGCGCTCGCCATTGTCTCCCGCATCTGAGTAACACTTTCAAAATACGTTCCCTCACTTCTTTATTTAGCACTACACCACTGTGTATATATATATATATATATATATATATATTATATATATATATATATATATATATAATATATATGGGAATGAACTCAGAATGGTCCCCTGAGTTTTTTATGATACACACAGACCGTGCATGGAACAAGGAACTCTTCTGGGATAATTAAATCCACTATAGTCCGAATAAGTAATGGTAAATGACAAATACCATAGTTTTTCTTTTTCATGATGCTAGCCCGACGTGGGCAACGGGTCACTCGAAAGAGGTCCCATAAATATAGCTTCCCTCACCAGCTATCTGCAAAGCAGACAGGATCCAGCTTTGGGACATGGATCTAGGGTTTCAAAGCTGGATCCTGTCTGCTTTGCAGATAGCTGGTGAGGGAAGCTATATTTATGGGATCTCTTTGCGAGTGACCCGTTGCCCACGTCGGGCTAGCATCATGAAAAAGAAAAACTATGGTATTTGTCATTTACCATTACTTATTCGGACTATAGTGGATTTAATTATCCCAGAAAGTTCCTTGTTCCATGCACGGTCTGTGTGTATCATATTATATATATATATAATATATATGGTGTACACAAAGTCCTTTCCCGATTATAAACTTTAATTACATGAAATCCAAAGAAGACACAGTAATGCTTTATTTTGCATGTTGTTGGATAACACATCAAGTTTATTATTTTTTTCATGAAATCTCAATATGTGCAGCGTTAGTTAAACGACGCACATCCAAGCAAAATTCGAGTTCACGCCATACATTCGCGAGCGTATCTCCCGTGACACTGTTGATGGCTTTGTAAATCCTCGCACGAAGAGTGTCAATGTCAGAAAGAGGAGTATGGTACACATAATCCTTTACATATTCCCACAGGAAGAAGTCCAGGGGCGTGATATCGGGAGATCGTGGAGGTCATGGCACCGGCCCCGTCGTGCTCAATCCATCTTCCGAGAAAAAGTGTTGTTCAAGAACTCGCACGCTAACAAACCCCAAAGTCTTGCTGTAAAATGGTGGATGGTTGAAGCTTGAAAGTCTTCCAACTGGGGGGGGGGGGGCTACAAAGAACTCGAGATGTCCAGGTATACTCGTGCAGAAGAATTGGCCTATCACTCTGTCATGCATTAATCCACACCAAACATTGACAAGAAAAAACTTGATGTGTTATGCAACAACATGCAAAACAAAACATTACTGTCTTCTTTGGATTTCATGTAATTAAAGTTTCTAATGAGGAAAGGACTTTCTGTACACCATATATATATATTATAATATTATATATATATATATATATATAGTAGGCCTAGTATTAACTGGCTTGATGTGGCTAATGGAGTAGGCCTACTATAATTAATGAAATGTGATGAATAATTCGAGGTCACCAGCTTGGATTACACCCAAGCAAACAATATTAATAAGGTTAGAAAAATTACCTTGTGGTTTTGTGTTAATTAAGAAAATAAATCAGTTATTTGTTCACAGCGTTTATCATTTCAATGAAGGTATTTACGATGATTAACAATTATATAACGGCATTTATATTATGCTAAAAATGACTGAGGATTAGCAAATATGGAAATGGTTATACGGATTAATTGTTAAGTAATACACTCATTTAGATAGGCTAATGGTATGCAAAATGGAACACAGTATGAAATATGAAGCCTACTGATAACAGAAATTATGCACGTATGTTTGGTGCACTGAATGGATTACGTAATACACTGCTTTAGGTAGGCTAGAGAGTTATGCATAAATGGAACATAGAAAGATGCTGCAGCCATTTAATGATAGCAAGAATGCATGTACGTTTAGTACTCTCTAAGTGGATTAGGCTGTCAATAATGAAATGCTTAAAAGGATCACTTAAACAAACGGATGCAGAATAAAATGAATTACATGAAAGAACGCAATAACAGGGTGATACACAATTACGGTATTGGAATGCCACTTGGAATAGGCGTACTGCAATTCTAACGAGAAAGTTAGTTTCAACGGTAGTGAAAACACTTTTGGGTAGGACTTAACGCGGTTCTGCGATTACACTGTGTAGGTTTCACGAGAAGTGCTTAAGAACGAGGCACAGAGAGCTTACCGACAATGTTGAAATACCTCTGGAGATGAAGAGATACCTGAAGGTTGACCTTGTAGACTGTAGGCCCGAAATGCGGATTACCTCTAGAGATGAAGAGATACTGAAGGTGACCTTGTAGACTGTAGGCCAGAGATGAAGTTGACCGTCCTGTATTTCGCGCGTCGAGGATGACCTTGAAGTCGATAGCGGGGCCTATGGTGAACTTGTTGAACGGGCGCCGATCAAATTGAGGTGAAGGATGAGTTAAACCAGGGTCAGAAGGATTTCGCCTCAAGTGTTGATTCGCTTCGTGTAGTGTTGAGATGTTGCTTGAGGGACTGAAGTCGGCTGAAGTCGAACGGCGCTGGGTTTCGAAGGATTGCTTCTGCAGGCGGTCTGTAGGAGGCCTTACTTGACGATAGACCGGAGCCTTGAAGGAACAGCAGGCCGCTTCCCGGCGAAGGCCGGAGAGCCGGTGGCTTGACGAGCGTTCCTGCTGACGAAGGCTGAGAGTGAGACGTGACGAACAAAACGAGAAGTGAAGACTGCTGAGAGAAGAGTGAGTATGGAAAATTTGGGAGTACCGAAATGGAAGACCCACCTAATCTTGGATAAGCCATATTGACATTAAAATAAATAATAATAATAAAAAATAACTCAGAAGGAGAACATGAACTCTTGCTGAGAAAAATTAAAAAACACCAACGAAAAAACAAATATGGGATGAAAAGAAAAAAGATCCCATGGCTAGAAATAGCAACACGGTTTTAAGAAGAAGAAGAAAAAGATCGGGATAAGCAGAATAACAGGGCGAGAAGCTGAATAAGCATAAGCTGATTAAGCATAACAACAGCGACGGAAAAAGCCGGAATAAAAATGTTTTAGTGGTGTCAAGAGATAAAATTATAACAGTTTCAAGGTAAGAAGTTCATAAATTTCCCTTCGGTTATTAAATTTAGGTTAAATAAGCTGACATTTCAGCTGTAATTGTTTAACAAAAGTGTATGGAAGTCCTGTTTATGGACAAATAGTTAGGCTAGTTCATCTTTGGCCTAGGTCTTCCATCTCCAACGTAGCCTAGGTTGTGTTTAGGCTATCTGGTTGGAGCAGGACCTATTTTTTCCATATATAATGGTGGCCCGTGTGGGGAAGGGTTATTTGCTGTGAAAACCTTAACCTTTAATAAAATAAAATAAAATAAATTAAAAAAAAATAATAAAATTACGCCTTATCAAACATTTTGACATCTGAACAGAATTTATTCCATGTTTGGCTTTTTCAAATACTTACTACATATAAATAATAATAAATTACGAAGCCCTAACTAAAAATAAAAATAAGAAATAATTCAAATGCTTCAAAACTTATCATTTGGTCATAAATGTGGTAAAATTCTAGAATAAGGGTAATCAGAAGCCTAGCCTATTTAACCAAAATAAAGCTTATTTATAGAGTTGAAAGGGTTTTAGGATTTTGGGGACTTAATTTTGGAAAAAAAAATAAATAAAGTATGGCTGAATGTGAAGCAATTGAGGCAACGATTAAATCATTAAAAAGGAAGAGATCAGCAAGGAAGGGAGTCATTACCAGGCTTTTAACTACCTTTAATAGCAAAGAAAATCCAAATAAAAGGGATTATGATACTATTTTGGGTGGTTTAAATAGAATTAAACAGGAAATAATAATTATAGATGAGGAAATTGTTACAGAAACTGATGCGTTAAATGTTGGTGAAGAGACATATACAGCACTTTTGTGTGAACAAGAACAGAATATTTTTGAAATAGATTCTCACATAAATGAATTATATGCTGCTTTAGATAATCTACCAAATAATTTAGAGGCTACAAATCAAAGTTTGATTGAGGCCTTCAGAAATGTATCCATTTCTAATGATGACAATAAACAACTAAAAGCCAAGTTACCAACATTACAAGTACCAATATTTGAGGGTGATCGAACAAAATTTCAGTCTTTTCTAGAAAAATTTGATAGTTTAATTGGCAACAAAGATTATATATCTGATGTTGACAAATTCAGTTATCTCCTTAATTATTTAAAGGGCCCAGCCCTAAAACTGGTTGATGCCTTACCGGCAATTGGCAGTTCATATAAAATAGCTCTCAAATTACTAGAAAGAAATTTCCTAAATAAAAAAGAAATAGTAAATGATTTAGCAATAAAATTAAAAAATATAAAACCAGCCAAGGATAACCATCAGGATCTGTACAATTTCTATTGTGAAATTGAATGCATGTTAGGTCATCTACAAAATAATGATATAGATCTAGAGAAATCAGCATGGTTTATCCAAGCCATAATATTTGATTGTTTACCTACCCAAATTAGGGATATTTTCCAAAGAATAACGGGAAATACATACCCTACCCTTGATGAAATAAGGAATGAATTTCCAAATGTTTTGTCAATGTACAAATCTTCAAAGATTGATTCACAAACAAAGATTGATTCACAACAAAGATTGATTCACAAACAAAGATTGATTCACAAACAAAGAAATACAAACAAAACCACAACCACAACAAAAGACAAATCAGAACAAAAAGTGATAGGTCTAACTCCTACACTACGAAATTTTAATGTTACGACAGAATTTGTACGTAAGTGTAAATTTTGTTCGGCTGATGATCACTATAGCACACGATGTACTAAATATGTAGACTTAGAATCCCGGATAAATAGGTGTTCTCAGTTAAACCTTTGTACTAAATGCACAGGTGCAGGACATACTAACAAAGACTGCAAAACAAAAATAAGATTCAAATGTGTTAATTGTGGAAGTTTAAATCATGTCTCTTGTCTTTGTGATTCATTTAAAAATTCAAATAAACAAAACCTAAAGAAAAATGAAAAAACATTTAATGGACATATATCAATAAATAATGTCAATAAAAATTCTAGTGTACTCCTACCTACAATAACCTTGGATTTAAAAAATAAAGAAGGTGGGACAACTCCTATAAGATGTCTAATAGATTCTTGTTCCCAACAAACATTTGTAGATCAATCATTAGTTAATCAATTAGGCCTACAAACTCATAAAAATGAACAAGAATTGTGTATAACATCATTTGTCAAAGAAAATGAACAGAAAGAAAAATATAATACAGTCAATTTAGATCTGGATATACCCACAGAGAATAAAAAACAAACATAGAAGTAGTAGTCATTGAACAAGTTGGTCAACAAAAATTTAAAATACCAAATTTAAAAGAAGTAATACAACAACTTAAAAAGCAATATAAAATTGCAGATAGAAATTTAAATGATGATATAATAGATAATGTTCAAATGTTAATTGGAGCTGATTATATTCACTTAATTCAGAAGGGCATAGTCAGAATAGGAGATGGGATTGCTCTAGATACTCACTGGGGTATAGCTCCACTGGGACACATAGATAAATATAAAATAACAATGAAAAATAAAAATATATGACTAACAAACTTGCCCTATTATGACAAGGTCTTACACAACTCAAATAATGACATAAATACTGAAATATTAAATAAATCATTAACAACTGAAGAATTAGATAAAGGTGTACAACAGCTCTGGCTATTAGAGTCAGTGGGGGTGCAAGATGGTGATCATACAGATGAAAATCAATTAATGGCTGAAAATTTTGAAAACACCATCATGTATGAAAATGGCCATTATTCAATTGAACTACCTTGGAAGATCAATAGTCCAAAATTAAATGATAATCTAAAGGTAGCTAAAGGTCATCTCTATAATTTGATGAAAGATTAAAAAATGACAAGAGAATTAAAATGTATGATGATGTTTTCAAGGACCAGTTAGAAAAAGGCTTCATTGAAGAAGTTAAAGATCACCCCTTTAAAAAAGACAACTGCCATTATCTTACTCACACAGGAGTCTATAGAAAGGATGCACCCACAACAAAACTTAGAGTTGTGTATAACTGTAGTCTTAAAGATGGCAATAAGCATAGCTTGAATGACTGTCTCATAGAGGGGCCTAATCTTATTTCAGACCTTGTAAAAATCCTTCTAAGATTTAGATTAGATGACTATGCAGTTCAAAGTGATATAAGCAAAGCTTTTTTGAGAATTCATCTGAAAAATAACTATGACAAAGATCAACTAAGATTCTTGTGGTTTAATGATCCATATGACTTAAATAAAGGGTTTAAAACATTTAAATTTAATGTGGTTTTGTTTGGAGCAAATGCAAGTCCTAGTTTACTGGCTTTAACCATCAAACATCACTTAAATTTGTATGATGAAAATGATTTAACTGTTCAGTTCTTGAAAGATCACTTCTATGTAGATAACCTTGTAGGATCAACCAAAACAGAGTCAGAATTAAATGAAGTTTACATAAAAGCAGATAAAATAATGAAAGAAGGTAATTTTGAATTAAGAGAGTGGAAGAAGACAAAGGATTAACAGAACAACAAACAGGGTGAAAACATTAGGCATGATCTGGGATTTGAACTCAGATTCTAAAGTTCATGATTCACTCTGCACAAAAGGCTACACCTTAGATACAACAGCTAACACAAAAAGAAAGATCTTATCCGAAAGTTCAAAAATATTTGATCCTATGGGTTTACTCCTTCCTTCTACTATCAGATCCAGGGTTCTTTTACAAGAATTTTGGAAACAGAAAGTAGACTGGGATGATCCTATAACCAATAAACAACAAGATAGCTGGAAAAGGTTAGCTAAAGATCTCAATAAATTACAAAACATAAATATTCCCAGAGTTTGTGGACACAGAGATACACCTCAAACCTTGCATGTATTTGGTGATGCCAGTGAAAAGGTGTATGGCTGTTGCGCTTACCTTGTAGGTGAGGATGGCAGCCATTTGATCTATGCCAAGGGGAAAGTAACACCCTTAAAACAAAAGAAAACTATTCCTCAGCTTGAACTACTTGCGGGTTATCTAGCTGTAAAAATAACAGTATTTCTCCATGAAGTCTATTATGATGTAAACATCACAACTACATATATTTGGCTTGACAGTCAAATCTGCTTGGCATGGATCAACTCTGATGAGTTAAACTCAAAAAACATCTTTGTCCGTAACAGATTAAGAGACATTAAAGAAGCTAGACAAAATTTGGACATAACCTTCAGATACATTCCAACAAAACAAAATCCTGCAGACTTTCTCACAAGAGGATTATCCTGTAAATTACTAAAATCCAACAAAAATTGGTTTCATGGACCTGAATTCATTCAGGATGAAACAATGTGGCCAGCAGAACAAATTAATGTAAAACTTAACATGATAAACAAATAAAGTTGAGCCACTATTAGATTATAACAGTTATTCTGACTTTGGCAAACTTGTAAGGGTAACATCTTACTGTCTCAGATTCATTCACAACTGTTTAAAGAAAATAAATAAACAAAGAAATAATGATAATGAAATGTATACAAGTCTAGCTACCAAATATTGGATTAACCACATACAACAAACAGAATACAAAAATGAAATAGATTTTTTAACAATTGGTAAACAAATGAACAAAGTACCCTCTGTGGTAATAAACTTGAATCTTTACATTGACAAAGATGGCTTATTAAGATGTAAGGGTAGATTAAACAAATCACAAATCACATATAACAGTAAACAACCCCTTCTTCTTCCTAGGTTCCATCACATTACAACCCTAATTATTAGAGAGAAACACAATGAACTTTATCACATGGGCGTTCCACAAACATTAAATGCCATTAGAAAGTTGTATTGGATACCCAAAGGCAGAATGACTGTAAAGACAGTTTTGAATAACTGTGTCACCTGCAAAAGGATTCATTCCAGATCTTTCAGGAAGACCAATCCTCCTGATTTGCCAACAGAGAGAGTCACCTTTAATAGGCCTTTTGAAACAGTTGGCATAGACTATACAGGAAGTTTGACTGTTGGTCTGGGAACAACAGAACAAAAAATGTACATCATACTTTACACATGTTCATCTTCTAGAGCAGTCAGCTTAGACGTAGTGAGTGATCTCTCCGCAGAATCATTTGTCTATAGCTTTAGAAGATTTTGTGCTAAGCATTCTGTACCCAAAATTGTTTGGACAGATAATGCAACCTATTTCAAGGCTGGTGAAAACCAAATAAATGACATATTACAAAATTCACATACCATAACATATCTACAAAATAACAAAATAAAATGGAAATACATCCCTGTTGCATCACCATGGTATGGAGCAATCTGGGAAAGGAATATCCAAACAATAAAGAATTGCCTAAAGAAATCAATAGGTAAAAAACAAATTGAATTCTTTGAACTTCTCACTCTCATTAGTGAAATTGAGAATGTTGTCAATAACAGACCTCTTACTTATGTAGGGGATAATATTAATGATGTAGAGCCTCTCACCCCAAATCATTTGATTAAGGGAGAAGTCATTAACCTTCTACCTGATTACAATATCTCCTTGGATGATCCACCTTGGAGTGATAATAATCATGATTTGCAAAATAGATTATCACAAATAACAAATATAAAAACAAAATTTAAAAAGCAATGGAGTGATGAATACCTTGTTGGGTTGAGAGAAAGACATAAATATATACAAAACAAAGACTGGGTTAATAAAATTAGGGTAGGAGATGTAGTTCTAATTAGACAAAATACACCAAGACAGTGTTGGCCATTAGGTAGAGTTTTAGAACTAAAAACTGGGGAAGATGGATTAACCAGGGTTGTAAAACTTAAAACTGCTTCAGGTGAAACTATAAGAGATGTATCACTCTTATACCCCCTAGAAGTAGGACCAACTACTGTTAACAAAAATGATCAAGATGATGAATCTATAATAGATTCTGATGATGATCAAAATTTGACCCAAACTATACCAAACCTAACCTGTTCAATAAATGATGTAACTAGTCCTACTACTACAATAACCTATACCACAAATAGTAGACCACAACGTTCAACTGCTCTACGAGCTAGGCAGATGTTACAACAAAAGATAAGGGCTGGAGTATTGTAATATTTCCTATGGAAAATAAACTAAAATGCAACACCCTTTCATTTTGAAAAGGGTGAGGACTTTATAAAATGCTACACTTTTTATATTAAAAAGTGAGGAAAAACAAAAATGGAATAACAAATAAAAATAAAATATAGGTAATCTAAGATGGGTTAACAAATATTAAAGAAAAAATTGGGTTTCACATGCAATTTTTCCTTTCTGGCTGGCCCCAATGTATGGAAAATTTGGGAGTACCGAAATGGAAGACCCACCTAATCTTGGATAAGCCATATTGACATTAAAATAAATAATAATAATAAAAAATAACTCAGAAGGAGAACATGAACTCTTGCTGAGAAAAATTAAAAAACACCAACGAAAAACAAATATGGGATGAAAAGAAAAAAAGATCCCATGGCTAGAAATAGCAACACGGTTTTAAGAAGAAGAAGAAAAAGATCGGATAAGCAGAATAAGGGCGAGAAGCTGAATAAGCATAAGCTGATTAAGCATAACAACAGCGACGGAAAAAGCCGGAATAAAAATGTTTTAGTGTTCAAGAGATAAAATTATAACAGTTTCAAGGTAAGAAGTTCATAAATTTCCCTTCGGTTATTAAATTTAGGTTAAATAAGCTGACATTTCAGCTGTAATTGTTTAACAAAAGTGTATGGAAGTCCTGTTTATGGACAAATAGTTAGGCTAGTTCATCTTTGGCCTAGGTCTTCCATCTCCAACGTAGCCTAGGTTGTGTTTAGGCTAATCTGGTTGGAGCAGGACCTATATAGTGAGTTTGTTTGTTTGTTTTTTCTGTTTAAGGTGCTTTCAACCCTGCTGGATTATTGACACCATTTTTTTTTTTTTTTGTAGAGAAAGGTGGTGATAGTGAGTGAGGGAGTGTATCATTGGACTCAGCCTTTTATAACCTCTTAAGACGCTAAATTTCGCGGCCTTTTTGAGACACCTACAAGCGTCCTGTTGTTTCTCCGTCCTTGAAAAAACCACGTGTGTTCTTCGATTCTTGATGATTCCAAGATGTTTGAGAATGGCGGTGAAAAGAATTCCTTTGGCTGTTCTTTGTTTGTTTCTGTCGGTTAATGTCTGTTCACTATATATATATATGTGTGTGTGTGTGTGTGTGTGTGTTGTTAACTAAAACCTTTGCATGTAAATTTAGGTGAGAAGTCCTCCTTTTCATCAATTCATCTAAAACAATTTTGGACGTGATTCTTAAACACGTTTTCACACATTTGAAGTTTAAATCGAAAATCAAAGGAATTTTACCCTTTGCTCACAAAAAAAAATGAGAGAGAGAGAGAGGAAATCTCTTCAAACACATCTTTCATTTGTGACATGAAAGGAAGAAATGAAGGTCATTTTTCGTTTTGAAAGAATCTTGAATCTTTCTTTACAATATTTTTCATTATTCATTTTCATTATTTTCATGTTGTCAAAATGGCGTTCCATTTTCTCCACTTTTGAGACTTTCGTTAGAGAAAACGACCACATTGCTTTGACACCGCGCGCCGTTACCGGGTTGTTGCATGGGAAATAATGATTCGTGAATGCGGGTTCGAACCTTCTTTTGATTTCCTCTTTCAAATTCATTTCCTCGCGAGTCATTATTAAAATAGTTTCACGAAAGCGTTTGGAAAAAGTTTAAATTTCAATTTGTGTTGCTTCGACCTCGAATGAAGATTAAAACCCATTGTGAAAGAAACCCATAGGGTAGCGTGTGGGTTTCCATCGCAGATACGATATTTTCCCTCTTGTCTCCACGGCGGTTTAATTACGATAATCTGATTAATTACAATTAAGTCTTTGGTTTTAATTAAGGAAAACCTTGAAAGAAAATTAAAAATTGGTCACTGGAGCGAAATTAATTCATTTTTACCCGACAAATTTCAGGCAATTGCATGCAAACAGGTAAAGAGAAATGTATAAAATAGTTGCCTTGTTTTGTGGGAAATATACGAGGACGGGTTCTCTCTCTCTCTCTCTCTCTCTCTCTCTCTCTCTCTCTCTCTCTCTCTAAAAGGTTTTCAAAGAAGTGAAATGGAAGCCATCCTTTGAGAGAAACCACAAATAACCGTTTTCCGATTGATCGAAGAATAATGAAAATTTATCAGGTCAAAAGAGGTTAATACTGACCTGACCTCTCGAGGTTTTTTTATGGTATGATGAGATTTATGTAAATGAGTTTTGGAAAAGAATTATGTTTTTTTGAATAGGATTATAAAGGATTTATTTGTGGTTTGGTTTGAAGCGAGGTTGAATTTGTAATGAGGTCAAAAGTTGGTTTGAATTTATTTTGTTGGTTTTACTACATTTAATACATTTTTAATACATTTTTAATACATTTTTAATAAATTTTTAATACATTTTTATACAAACATATTTTACATAAGATTTTGTTTTGGATATATAATACTTAATGAGGGGGAGGAGGGGTTATGAGGTCGAAAATAGAATACAGATGAAAGTCGTATTCCTCCATATTCTTCTTTACACACACCACACACACACACACACACACACACACACACATATATAATATATATATATATATTATATATATATATATATTTTTTTTTCCCTCAATAAGTATTGTACAGGGTGTACATAAAGTCAGGATCTATTTTTGTGAAGCACTTGGAAATTATATGGAATTCATAAAATGATAAAGTGATAACATTTATTAAATAATTAAGAGTAGGATTCGACGTGACGCCCATCAGTATCCCTGCACAGCTCAAATCGTTCCGCAGCATTTCTAAACACATTCTGGAGCATTTGCGGGTTTATGTTATCTGCAGCAGTTCGTATACGTGTACGTAAGTTTTCAAGACTCGTAATCTTCGTCTGATAGACGTGCGACTCGATAAAGCCCCATGCAAAGAAATCTAAAGGGGTTAAATCTGGTCATCTCGCAACACAAGGTCTGTTGCTTCCGCGTCCGATCCAGCGATTTGGAAAACGTCCATTTAGATAATCCTGAACAATTTTGGCATAGTGACAAGGAGCACCATCATGTTGATTCTAAGGGGATAGGATTCTTGTCATAACATGACGTAATGAGAATCTATAAATAGATCCACAAATTGTTTAAACTTCATTCTCTTCATTGGAATTGCATCGGAGTGACGTGTATTATTTACTTGTCAAGATGTATCGAAGAAGGAAGTTTGTTCCTCGAAAAAGGAAGTATGTTCCTCGAAGGAAAGTTAAATGGCGTTCAAAGGAGAAGATATTTACAGCTTCAATGAAATTTGTTTATTTGTCTAAAAATACTTTTGATGTTAATGCAGATGGGTTTTATACCTTGTGTTTGGATCTTTTAACTAATGAGTCTAAATCTACCATTTTAAAATTTAATTATTATCAAATAACAGGTGTATCATTTCATAGTATTCCAGAACTGAATATGTCTGGATATGTGATTAATTATGAAGATTCATTAGGTCGTAAGAAGGGGAGTAGGGAAAGGATAGAGGGACCTAATGTAGGGATATCACCATCTCCATATTTAATTGTTCCACATTGTGTTTTGTCTGAACCTAATCTTGACTCCTCTCATAGTGCAGAGCAAGTAATGCATCATCCAAGAACAAAGTGGTTCTCACCTTTTAAAGAGTTTAGAATGTATCGTAGATTGAAACAAGTATGTGAATTAGGTGAACAAGTCACTGCTCAATTCCCTCATAGTTTAATTAAGATATCTACAAATGATTTATCTAAACCATTAGGTCGTATTTATGTTGGTAAATATACACCTGACGGATCTCAAAAAAATGAGTATGCATTTACATATGTTAATCGAATTGTATTTTATGTTAAGCTGTATGGTATAAAACAATAAAGAAATAAAACAACCAAAAATTTAATTTTCCCAACGAGACACAATTCGGCTCTAGTATTACCGGGCCGAATTTGTGTCGTGTGTCTGGTGGTGGGATAGATAAATTTGATGACGTCATATTGTGTGGATGACTCATCGTACAGAATTAGAGTGCAGGACTCACAAACAAAGTAATATGATATATCTCTCGTACAAAAATAGAGTTTAGGACGCAGTAACAAAGTAATGTGATATGTCTCATGCAAAGAATTTAATTTCAATAATCCATTTCTTTAGACCATGTAGCCATTAATTAGACCATGTAGCCACTATTGATTACGGGTGCGAAGCAAAGTTGGACATTAAAAGTTTGAAAGCAGAGTCAAGTATCCATGCACAGTTCGTATACGTGTACGTAAGTTTTCAAGACTCGTAATCTTCGTCTGATAGACGTGCGACTCGATAAAGCCCCATGCAAAGAAATCTAAAGGGGTTAAATCTGGTCATCTCGCAACACAAGGTCTGTTGCTTCCGCGTCCGATCCAGCGATTTGGAAAACGTCCATTTAGATAATCCTGAACAATTTTGGCATAGTGACAAGGAGCACCATCATGTTGATAGACGACGGTACTAACAATCCTATCCCCAATCAGCTGAGGTTCAAGGAATTGCTGCAACATGTCCAGATAAATAAGCCCCGTAACTGTAGCTTCAGCAAAGAAAAAAGGACCATAAACCTTAGATTTTGTTAAACCCATCCAGACATTAACTTTAGGTGAGTCTCTTTCCCAATTTTGGACGAAATCATTCGGTCTTTCATTTGCCCAAATTCGACAGTTATGGCGATTTACTTTTTCACACGTATGGAAAGTGGCTTCATCACTAAAGAGAATGTTGTCCATTAAATTATCACTCCAGATTTGTTCTACGAGATCAGCACACACAGCACTTCGTCGAGGGAAATCTTCCTCATGTAAATCATGTAAAACCTGCAAATGATAGCTTTTCTTCTGCAAATTAACTTTCAGAATTTTGTGCAAAGATGATGTCGGGAGGCCGAGTCTGTGTGATGCAGCACGAACGGACGTACGTGGCTCCTCAGTGATAATTCCGCGTACTGCATTCACGGTAAGATCTGACATACACGGTCGTCCTGATCTTGCTTCATCATTTACAGATCCCGTTCGTTTAAATTTGTTCACCAATTTTCGTATTGTTTTGTCTATTGGCCCCGGCTTATGAAATCTCCTTCTAAACTTCTCTCTGATGTCATTGTATTTCTTTCCCTCGATTCGCCAAATTACTATTGCCACACGCTTTTCTGTATTCATTCTAAGGGCTTCTGAAAAGAAAAATAGAAAAAAATAATTATTTCACAAAAATAGATCCTGACTTTATGTACACCCTGTATATTAACCAGAATAGAAGCATACATGAAATGTGCCTATATTTATATGTAATAATAAAATGTTTTAAATTTAGTAAAATCTACAAAAAATAAATCTACATTCGAACCATCTTTTAATGTAAGCGTATAGCCTACCTCCTGTTCTTTATAAAGAGAACAAACGCCCTTTCAAATAGATGAAATCCAAGCCATTGAGGGGATGAGGGGTTTTACTCGGAACCCGAAAAGTTCACCAAAACCTTTACAGTCATTGTTAAAAACACTCATGGCGCTAACATGCAGTACCATAGAGGGTAAACGCGTTTTCTGTATAATGAATCTTATTGTGACAAAGCGAAGGGATTCACCTATGATTTCAAACATCGCTAACCTTATGTTCATTAGCTCAAATGGGTCACCAACGTCGCGGTTTAACCGGAGAAAATATGTTAGAATTTTGCTTGAAAAGCCACACCTCATCTATTAATACAAAAACTGGAAAAGGAACTGAGGATGACGAACCGGAAAAAAAATTAAAATGAAACGCCTGGACCTTTTTTGTTTTTGTTTTTTAAATAAAGTAACGAAGAATGAGGAATATTATATAGGCCTACTTTTTGTAATAAAATTTAACGGACCCTAAAATTATTGTTTTTATGGAAAAAATACTAAAACAAAAATAGGAATAGAGTTAATTTATAATTTACGTAGTGGGCACTGGGCATTGGACATTTGGGTACCCTCTTTTCGCCCGCGCTAGTACTCTCTATCGTGTGCTTAGCGTGTCTACGTCACAAAAACTGTGCTAGGTACGCTATGAGGATAGAGTACTTGGACTGTAAACCTCTGTGTTGTTTTTTACGTCTGTGTAAGTACTAAGAAGAGTCCCCTTCCCACGTAACAGCACTATTGTTGAAACTTGCAAATGCTTCATTGAAATCTGTTGAAAAGTCATTTGATTTTTATAAATAAATTAAAACAAAACGAAGAGAAGTAGAAAATACATTCAACGGAGAGAGAGAGAGAGTTACAAGGAGTTACAAGGACAAGAGGAAGCCTCAAAGACCTTTCGGTCCACTCTGGGAGGTTCCTGTTATAAAACAAGTTTATTTTTCTTTCAACTATCCTAGCAGTAGTAGAAAACTGGATAGAAAAGTAGAAGGCTCTCTCCCCACCCTCCGCTCCCTCCCTGCCAGAGGCAGGTACGGAAAAAGGTTGAAGAAAATACCTTGACCCTGGAAAAGTAGCCAAGGAAATTTTACAGGAAAGTGGAGAATATATAAATAGCTCTATATTTAGCTTGCTCACAGAGACACCGTGCAAGCGAACTCCTGCAGAGTTTTCTGAGGTTTTAATCTTAAACTATGTGTGTGTTCAGTACTTTGTCTAGCCTATTTTTAAACACATTTACACTTTGACTGGAAACAACCTCTGAGGGAAGTTGGTTCCAGATATTAACTATTTTATAGGAAAAGAAATTTCCGCAGACAAAGCTCCTAAATGTCTTTAGTTCCAGTTTAAACCCATTATTTCTTGTCGGATTGGCATTAAGTGAGAATAAGTTTCTGTAATCTACCCTGTCTATTCCTTTGAGCATCTTGAAGACTTGAATAAGCTGACCCCGCAACCTCCTCGTCTCTAAGCTAAACAGATTTAGGCGCTCCAATCTCCGTTGGTAGCTTTGCATTCTCATTGAAGGGATCAATTTTGTAGCCCTTGCTTGTACTCTTTCTAACCTTTCTATGTCCTTCCTGAGGGATGGAGACCAAAACTGCGCATAGTATTCCAGTTGAGGTCTGACTAGAGAATTATAAAGAGACATTACAGTCTCCTTGTTCCGAAACTGTCTTTTAATATAACCTAATAATTTTAAGGCCCTCTTTTCGACTTCTGCACAGTGCTTCGACGGTTTCAGATCGTTGCTGATATAGACTCCAAGTCTTCTCTAGATCGGTCTCAGTCAAGTTCCTTCCCAAGAGAAGTAATCGGTCTTCGGGTTTTATAACCTATGTGCATTACCTTACATTTGTCCAAGTTGAATGGCATCTGCCAAGTAGCAGACCATTCGCCCAACCTGTCAAGATCGTTCTGAAGCGTTCTTACGCCCTCCTCAGTACCTACACTACTTCCTAATTTCGTATCGTCTGCAAATTTGGAGATTGCACTTAGAAGCCCGTCTATATCGTTAATATAGTCATAAAAGTAAAGGACCCAGAACGGAACCCTGTGGGACACCACTCGTGACGGGCGCCCACTCCGAAGCCACTCCATTTATTACCACTCTCTGCTTTCTATCTTTTAACCAATCCTCAATCCAGTTGGAAACGAGCCGGTGATTCCTAGTCCTTTGACTTTAGCTATCAATCTAGCGTGAGGGACTTTGTCAAAGGCTTTTTGAAAGTCGAGATACACTATATCTATTGCCCTACTTGCATCGTACAGTGTATGCTTATTATGGAAAAACTCTAACAGGTTTGTCAGACAGAATCTATGTCGCCTAAATCCATGTTGAGATAAAAAATTAGATTGTTAGATTCAAGGTGATACACAATACGTTTTGTAATGATGGATTCCAACAGTTTGCCGACAACTGATGTTAAACCGATCGGGCGATAATTACAAGGATTTTCCCTATCACCCTTTTTAAAGATAGGTGTTACATTTGCTAACTTCCAGTCGGTTGGAACTTTCCCTAACTCGATTGATTGTTTAAATATGGTTACTAAGTCGTCAACAACATTGTGGCTAACCTCTTTTAATACCCTTGGAAGAAATAAGTCGGGGCCAGGTGATTTGTATTTGTTCATCTTATCAATTAATTGCTGTACCTCATTTCTCGTAAAACTTATGGTCTCTACGGGATGGTCACCGTCATATGTAATCCGAGGACTTGGCACTTCTATTTTCTCTTCCTCCGTGAAGACTGTAACGAAGAACTCGTTTAACATATTAGCTATATCTTTATCACCGAATTTCAGTACGCCATTTCTATCTTTTAAGGGGCCTACAGAATTTTTAATTGGCTTTCTGCTATTAACATGGCAAAAAATTCTTTAGGGTTAACTTCACAGAGTGAGGCAACTCTAGCTTCTTCTTCACGTTTGGCTGATCTAATTAAGGACTTAACCCTCCTACGTAGGTTTATATATTTCTGAATTAGTCTGGTTGAAATGCGACTTAAGTAGTTTGTAGGCTCTATTTCTTCCCATAATAGCACTGCTAATTTCGTTGTTAAACCATTTCTGTGACTTTGTTGACAAGGAGACCATTTTAGTGGGTATAAAAGTGTTCTGTAATATTCTAATGATCCCTATATGAGCTCCAGGTGACATTGACATCCTCACTTATTAGAACTTCAAGTGTGTCTAAACTACTTCGGAAGCTTTCAAAATTTGCTCTCGAGAAATCCAGTCTTTCACGAGTCTTTTCGCGTGTATTAACTGGAACCCTGAGGTCAAACCTAATCAAATTATGATCGCTGTTACTTAAATTTTCACCAATAGTCAGGTTAGAGACTAGGTCATCTTCGTTCGTGAATACGAGGTCTAGTTTATTATTACCCCTAGTAGGCCCGTCAACCCATTGACTTAATAAGTTATCATCGGCAAATTCCAACAGTCTTGAGCCCTCAGCATCAGCTGTTTTGTTTTCCTAATTTACATTACCACAATTAAAATCACCAAAAATCACACTGATCTTATTATTTACTATTCTGCTTAATTTGTTATACAAGTTTATATCCTTATCAACGGGGTAGTGAGGTGGTCTATATACTAGAAGTAGCTGCACTATTATTATTTAGGTTTAGATCAATTCCCAACATTTCATGAGCAGATACGATATTACTGTTTACCGGGTGCAGGGAGTCCCGAGCATACAAAAGTACACCGCCGCCTTCCCTTCCGTTCCTGTCTTTGTGAAACATTTTGTAACCTACCATTTCAAATTCTCCTACAAAATCCCTTGATTCAGAATGAATCCAGGATTCCGTTATTCCGATGATATCAAAGTTCTCAGTTTTGACTAGCGCTATAAATTCCATTAGTTTGTTTCTAATTGAGAGAGAGAGAGAGAGAGAGAGAGAGAGAGAGAGAGAGAGAGAGAGAGGAGGAATCTATAATCGATTTTAATTTTTTTCCTTTTTCGCTTCAGAAGATCAGATTAACTTAGTCCTCATTTTCCGGCGATAAAAGAAAATGAAAATGAAATGAGTGAAATGACTTTCTAATCTCGTTTGAAGCTTATACGACTCAATTAGCACTCATTTTCACTCATTTCTAAATCATGTTCGAGATCAACACGAAGTAAACATGTTTTGTCAATTTAAGACGGTCCTTATTTCATTATCATTTTTAATTAATTAAAAACATCGCGAGAGTTTAAGGTTAACAAATATATACGTCCACTCGAGATTAGTACAAGCTAATATTATGCCCTAAGAATCGATTGTGATACGATATTAGCGAAGGAGTAGGCCTACTTAAAACTTATAAAATAGTCCTTCTCACTCGCAATAGTGTCCACAGAGGGTATATCAATACCCAGAATTAAGGAGAAGAAAGAACAGTAAACGTTGCTTAGTTCTGCTAGTAAAATGGGTATGCATAGCAGGGTTGGCACTAGTGGGCCCAGCCCGAAAAAAACCACCCGGGTTTTTAAAAAAAAAAACCACTTGAAAAAACCCACTATTTTACCCACTTGTGGGTTTTTTCATGAAACTTAAGAAGTGCATATGCAATTATTTTTAAAAATTGTCATATAGGCGCCTATAATGATTTTACATGCAAAGCAAGCAAACATGAGTCAACAAATAGACCTACAGGTGTAACTCTTTGGGTGAGGTAGCAGGTTATAGAGTGTAGACATCAGCCAATCAGGGTGTTATACATCCTGATTCTTCTGTCAACTGCATCTTCAAGGAATTTTCTACTTCTTCATGGATTGTATTTAAAAGTGGACCAGACAAATTTCGACGGGAAGGTGGAGTGTAGTCTGGTCTTAGTCTCTATCATTTCAATAAAATACTTAGACTCTGCACATAGAAATGGAATATTATTTGCATAAAAGAATTTGGCTATTTTGTTATCAATGACATTTTTCTGCAAAGTTGTTGTTGTCATGCCAAAATCGCTTACTTTCTTTTGAATTTTTCTTTTTTTCATCTGTAATTGTGTCAGTGGTGGTGAGGATGAGTGGATCATCTGAGAGGTCTATGTCATGGCAGTATGAAGATGATGTACTGGCAGTATTGTCAGTCTTGTTTCTTGATTCCATGTGTTTCAAACATTTCATTAAATGCATTTTTATTCGCTCTATTTTATTACTTATTTCATTACTGCAATGTTTGCATCTAACTTTACTAGTCCCATCAATAATATTGACTTCACTCCATTCATGCCCTGATTTTCTTCCTGATCCAAAGGTCTTTGCATTATTTAATGCAGTTATAACTTCAAACAGACTAATTCTGTAGGCTAGCAGTAAAGATAAATATGCTGTTGCCAGTTTGTTTTATTTAACTGTGAAATAAAAGAAAAAATATTCAGTAATATGAATTAAATAGATATAACTAGCTGAATTAAGTTCCCTTTGGGAGCTGTAATTCATCTACTTCCAGCAGAAGACACAGGGGCCTGTCTTCCATAGGAAGTATAGCCTAACAAATAGGATAATTTACCACACCAAATTTAGTTCAAATTGGTCCATATTTCCAAATTTTGTTGTGAAGCTCAATCTGAGAAAATAATAACTTTTTATGCTTAATTGCCTGGAAGGCAACCTTTTTGCTAAAAACAAGACAAATGTTATATTAATAGTGTACGGTACAGTACAGTATTATTATAAAAATAAGAATAGGTAGGTCTAATATGAACTACCATATGGACATATGAAAAAAACCAATTTTACCCGAGTTTTTTCGGGTTTTAGGTGAAAAAACCTGAAAAAACCCACCTGGGGTGGGCTTTTTTTAAAAAAAGTGGGTTTCTTGCCAACCCTGATGCATAGTATTAACCAGGAGTGTAGCCTTACAGTCGGTTCAAAAAGGCCTGCGTGAAACACCACTTTACGCCATTTGTAGATTTACACCATTTTATATTTAAAAAAAAAAATTACAACGGATGCCGACAGCAGAACCACCGACACCTTCTCGAAGGATGAAAGGGAAAACGATCTTTACCTCCAGCGAGGCTACACGACTACACCACTCACCGACTGACTGTACATAAATACTGTCAGTAAAGCCCAACATGAAGATGAATGAGGAATATTAAGCTATTTTAATTAGGCTTTCACGGAAGTCAAACAAAATGGCTATATCGTTGCGTCTTTTCGAGTACGAAAATTCAATATTATCTTCATTCAAAATTGGTTTCTGAATCAGGAGGGAACTGACACCAATTATGTCACTCTTCGTTTGGAATTAAATTGAATCCGATTCTCTGAATGAAAAGAAATTTTTAAATAATTCTCCCGAAATTTTAGAACGATTTGTCTTCCGTGAAAGAGGGAAAGTGAGGGATGTTATAAGAGGGTGAGGGGAGAGTATGGGGGGTGGGAAAGGGCAAAAAGTTTTAAATGAGGTGTAAATGAAATTAGAGAATAGTAAAGAAAACGAAAGAAAAGTGAGGAATTGAGAAATTATTCTTGTCTTTCTTTACGAGTTTTTCAGTGGATTTATTATATATTTTATATGAAAAAAAGGCCTTTCTCGAGGATTCTCCACTGAAAGAATGATGATATTTTCACATCATTCTTGATTAATTTTGATTAATCGCTATTATTTCACTTAGTTTACAAAAAAAAAAGTTTATCTCAATAATTTCTCTCATATATTTTTTTCTAATTTTGATTCCAAGAGTTTATAATTTTTTCCCCTACCCCTCCCCTCCCCCTCCCCAGCCCCCTCCAATAAATAACGTTGTTGATATTTATTATTTTATGAAACTCATTTTAAAATCTAATTATTTGTAGGCCTAAACAATATCTTATTTCAACGTCCCAAATTATTCAACCAACCAAAAATAAATGGCACTCGAACACTTTCAAATTACTTGTTTATGTTAATTAGGTTAACTGACTGCCCGGTTAGGTCAACTGTATGGCCTTGATGATTGTTTAAGTTGAGATATTTTCGTTAGTTTAAACAAAATATCACGACTTAACCTAACCAATCGTCAAGGACGTACAGATGACGTAAATGGTTGGTTGAATAATTTGGGACGCCAAAATAGGATATTGCCGTAGGCCTATTTTATGTTATATCTCGCAGGAATAAAATTGGAGCTATTGAAGAATAGGTACCCCAGCCTTTTTTAGTTAGGCTTATAAGGCTAACTAACGAAAATATCACGACCTAACCTAACCAATCGTTAGGTTAACTGTACGCCCTTGACGATTGGTTAGGTTAGGTCATGATATTTTCGTTAGTTAGCCTTATAAAGCTAACTAAAAAAGGCTGGGGTCCCTATTCTTCAATAGTCCCCGAGCGACCCTCCCTGCCCCTATTTTGAAACCCTAAAGATCCACTATTGTTCAATAATGGCCTGTTGCATCGCCTTGGGCCCAGGATTTTCATCTCTGTTGTATAGAAGAGGCCTATTTTTCAAAAATTCTTTGAAAACAGAGCAATGCGAAATGCGTTCCAATATTTTGGGTAGCTGCCTGAAGTACTGTATATCTGGTGCTGTAATCAGAAATTAAGTACGAGGCAAAATTCAACACTTACCTTCATATAAGTGACGAAGTTGGACGCTCTTTTGTTTTTGCAAAATTGACCTGATATTGCGAGCATTGTTAATACTGTATTGGGTATTATGGTGTCTGGGCTTGGACTCTGTCAAAAGGGAGCAGTATTTACAGTTCGCGTCATATACACGCTTTGTTGAATCCGACATATAAAAATGTTCGAACATTGTACGCCTTGATTGTGACATGTTGGGTAGGAATGTTTTCTGATCAACAATTCACAATATTTAAAAAAAAAAGTGCACAGATTTATCACCACCACATACACACAGGCATAACTTTTGTACTGAAGCCTAATAAGGCACTAATTAAGCATTCTTCATATGGTAACGTCTGGATTTGATTTTTCATATTGTTTCGTACGCTTAGACTCTTGTCTGAGCGTAATAAATCATTTCAATTCGTCCTTGATAATCCATGGCGCGAAAAGAGTTCTATCAAAGCCTATATATATCTAGTCAAACTACGCTTGTACAAAATTTTATATACGTTTGTTAAATTGAGAAAAAGTCAGTAGGCCAATAAATTTATAAAAATAACTCGTCCATAAAAATTTTTGAACTTCACATCCAAAGCCAATGAGACAATTTTAGTAGGTGGGTTAAAATAGTTTTTTATTTGTATCTGATCACAAATAACAAACCAAATCAAATGTATATGTTTATGCATATATATACTCATATGCTCATATATATGCTCTTATTTTATTTTAGTAGGTGGGTGAAATCTTTCTGTACGTGGGCAACTGCCCACCCACCTGGGCAACATAAATATACACAAAGTTTCGGAGACACCAAATTTCGGTGATCCGCTCATCTCTTACTTTGACGTAATCAGGATGACTCTTACATCCAGGTTAGGTTACACTAGGTTAGCTGGTCGTTTTAGGTTGGTAAGCTATTTTTCACGTCACTAACGTTTTGCCAGTCAGGGATCCATAAAAGTGGTGTCCCCAAAATAATATATATATATATATATATATATATAATATATATATATATATATATATATATTATTTTGGGGGACACCACTTTTATGGATCCCTGACTGGCAAAACGTAGTGACGTGAAAAATAGCTTACCAACCTAAAACGACCAGCTAACCTAGTGTAACCTAACCTGGATGTAAGTCATCCTGATTACGTCAAAGTAAGAGATGAGCGGATCACCGAAATATATATATATATATATACCTTATCTTATGTTGTTTCGTGCGTTGGTCTCTTCACACGGAGGTCAAGCTGGTGGCCCCGCCTCTAGATCTGGCTTGGTGGAGGAGCGAGTTGCTTTCTTGCGCTCTCCATCGTACATAGCCAGGTACGTCCGGCTCATCTGGTACCGTCCTGAGCCAGGCATCCAGTCTTCTCTTGAAGATTTCAACATTGACTCCCGTTACGTTTCTGAGGTCCTTTGGAAACTGGTTGAAAAGTCTTGGCCCCCTGACAACCAAGCTATTTTCCTTCAGAGTTGAGGAGGTCCCTTGTGGGGCCCTTATTTTGAGAACACTACACATTCTGCCTTTCCTATTTTCCAGTGTTGTTTGAATGGTAATTGGGTTTAGTTTTAGGTTTGGCACCAGTTTTTCGATCATTTTCCATATGTAGATTATGGTGTACCTCTCTCTTCTTCTTTCCAGGGAGTACAGATTTAGTTTACGTAGTCTTTCCCAGTAATTGAGTTCTTTGCAGGCACCAAGCTTGGCTGTGAAATGCTTTTGCGTTTCTTCTAGTTTATTAGTTTCTTCCTTTTTATATGGGGACGGCAAAACTGAGCAGTATTCAAGTTTTGGTATAATCAGTGTTTTTAGCAGGGGAATCATTACTGTCCTGTCCCTTCTCTTGAACGTTCTTAGTACCTGTCCGGCGACTCTTTTTGCTTTATTTATCGCTACCTGATTTTGTGTTTCAAATTTCGCATCATCTGTCATTATTATCCCGTGATCGATCGCTTTCGTACTTCTCTAAATTTCCTGTTTATCTGGAGCATAATATGCAGTCTGTTTAAGTTCTTCTCTTCTACCATATCTCAAGAGCTGAAATTTCTCGGTGTTAAATGACATGTTGTTGTCTTCTGACCATTTGTATATTTTGTTCGTGTCCCTCTCCAAGGCCTCCACGTCATGTACATCGCTGATTTTTCTGCTGAACTCTGTATCGTCTGCAAAGGATGTTACTATACTGTTGCTGTTTACTCCGCTGTCTATGTCTGTTAGCATGATAATGAACAGGAGTGGGGCCAGTACTGTCCCTTGTGGTAATGAGCTGCGTACTTCCGATTCTGATGATGATATACCTTGAATTTTGACGACCTGCAGACGTTCTCTGAGGAAGTTGTAGATCTATTTTCCCATTTTGCCTGTTATTCCCATATATTTAATTTTATGTGCTATTATACCATGGTCACATTTGTCGAAAGCTTTAGCAAAATCTGTGTATATAACATCGCAGTTGCCATTGCCTTCCAATGCATCTAGGATATTGTTGTAGTGTTCTATTAGTTGTGATAGGCATGATCTACCGGATCGGAATCCATGCTGATTTTCGTTGAATCTTTCCCGTGTCTCCAGGAAATCATAAATTTTCTCTCTAACTATTCTTTCAAATACTTTGGTGAGGTGGGACGTCAATGAGACTGGTCTATAGTTCTTTGCTTGAGATCTGTCCCCTCCTTTATATACAGTATAGGGACAATATTTGCTCGTTTCAAGATGCTTGGTATTTCCACAGTGTCTAGGGATCTTCTCCATATCCATATTTTTACAGTTTTTAATCAATAATGCGTTCCAATTGTTTGGACCTGCAGCTGAATGTGGTTTCATTTGTCCTATTGCTCTCGCTACATCTTCTAGGGTAAAATCAAAGTCTGTTATATACTCTTCTTGCAATTCCTCTTCAAAGAATGCATAAATTTATGTCAGGTATCGCTTTGTCACTGAAAACTGATTCATATTGAGCTCTCAATGTATCAGATATTTCTTTTGGATCGTCGGTTAGTTCATTATTTCTCTTCCATAAGGGCCCAATAGCGGCGCGCGTTTTTGTTTTCCTTTTTGCATAGCTATAGAAGTATTTTGGATTTTCCTTTATTGCTTCTACCGCCTTTTCCTCTTCCCTCTCTGTATGGTCCTTAATCAGGGCTTGTATTTCCCTATCGATACCCACCAGTTTTTTCTTTATTGCTTTCCTGTCATTATCTCCGTAGTTGCCTAACTTCGCCTCCACTCTTCTTTTGCGGAATAATCTTCTCTTTTGCCTCTCTAACCAGCTCCTCTTTCCTTTTGGCTGTGTTTCGGAGCATATTTTTCTAAAATTCTCAGCGTTTTTCTTCCAAGGTTATTAGCATTTCTTCAGTTGTTTTATTCTCGAAAATTGTTCTCCATCCTATTTGGGCCATGTGCGATCTGATTGCTTCCCAATTTATAGTCTTGTAGTTTAAGTTAAAGGCCCCGAATTTACTTCTTTCCCCAATATGTGTATTGTCTTTTAATGCTGTCGTCATATTTGTTGCTATCTCGATTAAGTTGTGGTCTGAGATAATGGTTGGGGTTATTTTTATATCAGCAATCAAGTTCGTGTTATTTGTGAATACCAGATCCAGGCAGTTATTTTTTCTGGTATTTTCTGTTATCTCCTGTGTCAGCATAAACTCATTTGTGAGAGCCATCAACATTTTTGCTTGCTCCTGGTCTTCTCTCGTGCCCCCCTTGTCCTGATGAATATATATATATATTCCTATCCACCTTTTTGTATTTTATAAATGGGAAGTTAAAGTCTCCGCAGATCATTATATTGGGGGATGGGGGGTTTATGGCTTATATTAGCTTTCTGTTGTCATCAATGGCCTCCAAGAATTTTTCGGTTGGGGTGCTTGGAGGTCATAGATGACTATTACTATCACGTTTAGTTTTTCTATTTTCACTGCTAGGAGTTCCACATAGCTGTTTGATTTACTTATTATCGTCTCTGTCATATGGCCTTCTTGTACATATATAGCACAACCACCTTTACTTACGTCTCGTCGTTCTATCCGCTCTTAGTAAGTTGAAGCCCTCTATACGTATCTCTTTCTTATCAATACAATGTTCGCAGTTTTCACAATTTCCTTGGCAATCCTTAAGATTATATATAATATTATATATTATATATTATATATATATATATATATCGGTATAATGTCACTGATATAACGCACTATGAGATTATATTCTAGACTGGGAACGCCAGTTTCTTGGACCCCTGACTGGTCGAAAGTTCGACACGTGGGAAATAACTAACCAACCTGAAACGACCTCCTAACTTAGTGTAACCTAACCCGAATGTATGACTCATCCTGACTGGTCTGATGGATAAAATGGGCGGATCATCACGAAATCTGGAGTCCGCGAAACTTAATACTGGCGATTATTTTTAAAGTAGGCCAAGTTACAACAAAATGGTATTTTTTATCACAAAAAAAAAAAAAGAGAAAAATTATCCTTTAAAACCTATCAAAGAAAACTTAACATTTATTATCCGGCAATTCAGCAAAATCCAATGTTAACGTGTCACGGACAAGGGATAAAATTTAGTTTCGGAATTGGAAGATCAAGAGTTTTTGGAAAAAGTATCCGGGCAAATGTCCAAAAATGTCGAGGTTTAGTGTGAACTGGCTGTTACTCTTTCGCCGTCTTAGAAGCGGTCAGTCTTTACATCTCTCCATCACAAATCGAAGAGAAGCAGTATCGTAGCTGCAGCGGTGCGTTGTTAATTCGTTTAATTTATGATGTAATTTTGGCCAAATTTCGAGCTGTCTTACATCAATAAGTATTTGGCAAATTATGCGTGTGATTTTGAACAATTTAATGGAAAGAAAAATGGATTATTTAGGCTTCAAGGCGGGAAGTTGAGTTCAAGGTGTGAAATGCCGTGAGTTAGGTGGATATTCAGTCAGCCATTAAAACTTATAGATTGTATGACAAATATTTCACTCTGGATCAGTTTCTGAATCCCCAAAGGACGAGACTGAATAAAAATACAATTTCTTTCTTATTTGGCAAAGGTAAGTACAGATTTTGGATGAAGTACAGGCTCAAGTTAGGCCTATTAGCTTTAGGGCACAATTTACTTTTAAAGTTAACTGGCCTAAGAATTTGGTGATTAAATAATTAAAATACGGTAATTATTCATTTTAGTGCTCCCTCTCCTTTCTGAACCAAAACACATTTTTCTGGTGTTTTTTGGTGTGATTTGTTCAAATCTGAACTTCGTTTCTTTGGGAAATGAGCCGTTTTTGAGAAATTTTCAATTTTAAAATTTCTCAAAAACGGCTCATTTCCCAAAGAAACGAAGTTCGGATTTGAACAAAAAACACCAGAAAAATGTGTTTTACCTAACCTAACCTAACCTAACTCTTTTGCAATAATATTGGTCAGCAACTTGTCTATAATTACACTCATGACCACACTGCGGACAAATAACACGAGTAGGTAAAACACCGTGACTGGTAAAGAAACCAGCACCGTCTTCTTTTTTATAAATATCTTGTATTAATTGATAGTAATCCAAATCACAACTTCCACAAACCATAGCGAAAAGCGAACTGAAAAAGCATTTTGGAATGAGTATGCATTATGGGAGATTCAAAATGCACGTCTCTGATTGGTCGGATAAGGTCACATGAAACAAAAACCAGATTTAATTGGCTGATTTGACCTATGTTTCCTAATTTTGCCACGAGATGTCTCCCCATAAAACTGGAGAGGACGGAGAGCGGCAAAATTTTAACCGAGGAAAGAGCTAAACACTGGGTTAATGGCCTGTAATGGCTGCTTATCGACGTAACGAATATTAACCAAAAATACTAGACCCTCGGGGCCTAGGCCTTTGAAAGTGTGCTTAAATTAGCCCTGTGTAGGCTAGCTGACTAACTTGCATTACATTTCATTTGGAAAACATGAAGCTACGGGGACCTATCGAGGTAATCCAAGTCATGAGTTACATTTTAATAATAATAATAAAATCTTGCAAAATGTCAATCTCAAGTCAAGTAATTAACATACAACTATTTACGGTTAATATTCGTTTTAGCACATGACCTGGACTTTGGGATGACAATAGGTTTTTCGTATGTAGAATTTAAATCTGAAGCTATTTTCTTCTATGGTATTTCTGGTGCAAATTGATATTAACGGAGATATAAGCAATTTTTGGATCGATTAAAATAACTAAATAAATTGCGTGTGTAGATGCTAGAAAACTACGTTGAGCTCCAAATTCAAATTTATCATGGCCGGTGTGTGTACCCAGGGCCGTTTCCTCCTATAGGCGAAGTAGGCGACTGCCAAGGGCCCCGCTTCAAAAAAGTGTAGGAGGCAAAATTTCTGAAAGATACGATAGGGATTGAATTCAAAACAATCTTTGTATTTATTGAGCGAAATGTTTTTAAAATTTAAAATGTTTTTGTTCAAACTGTGCATTGTTAATTATGTTTAAAAATTACCAAAAAAAAAAAAATTTCTATGAAATTTTTATTTTGGCAATGCAAATTTCCAAAATTTGGACTGTTTCCTATTTTTTTTAAAATAAGATATTTATGTTTCTATTATTTAATGTAGATTTTTACGCTGATTTAAAAAATGCAAGTATTTTTTTGGAGAAATTATTATTTTAAAAGTTACATGGTGTTCTAGTTTACGTATAGTTACGGTACTATTTTAAAAGTTACATGGTGTACTAGTTTACCTATAGTTACTGTAGAAAAATCTTTTGCACATTGGCCACAACACAGTTGTAGACTTCAACAACTACTTAAGAGAGGTAAGTAACCTAACTTAACCGAACCGAATCTAACATAAGGCGTTGAATCTATGTGGAATAAGGCCAAACGAAGGAATAAGATACAGTCAAGCCCTAGGCCTGTTCAAAAATCAGCTTTTTCTTATTTTCATAGGTTTCTGTACATTTTCCCATGCTTTTTGACTGAAAAGCCGAAAATCACACTATTTTGCCTAGGATGTTGGGAAGCATTGCCGCATGGAGCTTTAAATTTTCTGCCTTGAAATCGGCCAAAGCGCCAATTCCGGGTCCCTTGAATTATGTTTTGCACTTTAACTTTTGATCTAAACAAGATAGAGCAACAAATTAGGTATCAAATGAAAGAGCATAAAATTAATAAATATATAATAATAATAATAATAATATAATAAATAATAATTAATAATAATAATTTATCTATCATTTTTCAGGAAACAACAGAAACTCAATCAGAATCTAGAAAACCATCTACAGTTACACTTCACAATGGCATTAAGCAAGGAGCTGAGGGAGCTCCGTGGGCGCACAGTTGATATCTCAGAACCTCCACGTACTGTCCACAGGCAGGTGTCAACTGGGCCATCTACCAGATCTCTCACTGAAACTTTCCTGGTTGGATACCCTTCAGCTTTTATCAGTGGTTCCCAGCTTCCCACCACAGACAGGCGTTCCAGTATTTCCTTAATCTTCAGAATTTACCGGAAAATGCAGGGAGGCCCATGGTTCAAGACCTTGCATATGAAACAGTTGAATCTATCATCCCATTCTGGCAGATGGCTAGGATCAAGACAATGACCAAGTACAACGCAATGAAGCTCTTCATGAAACTACATGAGAAACATCGTGCTCTGGTGAAAAGCAAAGGAAGAGCAAGTAACCCTGGAGGAAAAAGAGGAGCATTTGTGCTGGAATTAGACAGCCTGTTCGATATAGGAGCTCCAGATGCAATCCAGAAATACAGAACAGACTGTTATCCAGAGAGAAGAAAGATGAGGATATCAGGTTCTACGAAGACCAAAAGACTGAGAGGAAAGGTCATATGTCTGGTCATGACAAGATTTTTGAGACAAGATCCCTGCAGCAAGCAGCGAGGAATGAAAGACTGCAGCATAGACAAGAACAAGGTAAAACTAATTACTTTGAACGTCACAAAAGTTTTAAGTTTTCTCCATTGCGATATTTAGCATGTACTTAACAATTACTGTCTTAACATGTTGTACTATTTTACAGCTGCAGCAGAACAAGAGGCAGTTGTTCATGTGGATGACATTACCTGGGGTGACTCAACTGACAACGACGCTAACACAGAGGACATGGATTACCATCAGCCTCGTCCGTCCTGGATGTTCTCACCATCAAGACACTGTGACTAGTGTGACTTTGACGTTTCCAAGGAAGGTCATGGAATGTGATGTCATCTGCAATACAGCTGATCGTCTTGGTTTATCAGACAATCAAGTTACTGCCATGGTTTCTGCCACCTTGAAAGCTGGAGGGGCTGATCTGGATAACTTCGTCATCTCAACCTCACAACACGTCGCAACAGAATGCTGTCCAGGTATAATATCAGCCAGAGTCACATGTCCAAGTTTTGTGAAAACCCCCACAGTACGCTGCCTTACACTGGGATGGAAAGTTGCTCAAAGATGTCTTGGGCAGTGAACCTGGAAGTACCTCAGAGACTTTAGCTGTGCTAGTGTCTGGTCCACCTTCATACACTGAAGGAAAGTTATTGGGAGTACCTGCCATCGACAATTCTTCTGGCACAGCTCAGGCTGAGGCTTCAATGGATTTACTGAGACATGGGAACTTACGGATAATGTTACTGCCCTTGTTTTTGACACTACATCCAGTAACAGTGGAGTTCACAGAGGAGCTGCCAACTGCTAGAGAAAATGCTGAACAAAAAGGTGTTTTATCTGGCCTGTCGACATCACATCCTGGAAATCCTAGTCGGAGCAGTTTGGGAGAAGCTGTTTGGGAAGGTGAAGGGGCCAGATAATCCCTGGTTTGAGCATCTGAAGGATGTTTGGACGGACTTGTCCAAGGAAACCCAAAGATGCTGGCTACCACAGCAAATGGCTGAAGGAAAAGAAGAAGAACAGTGAAGAAATACTCAAGACATTCTAACAGCAGAAAGGCTTCCAGAGCCGACTACAGGGAAATGGCTGAACTGACAGTCATTGTTCTTGGAGAACACCTCCTCGAGGTATTCACTGGAGTCGACCAGGCGCTATTCATCAGGCCAGATGGATGGCCAGAAACCTGTACTCCATGAAAATGCTGATGTTTGCAGATCAACTTGAGTACGACAAAGACACTATCAAAGCTGGAAAGACTCAACACCTTCCTTGCGCTGTTCTACACTCCTGTATGGATGATGTCAATGTCTGCTGCAGATGCTCCGTGAATGATCTAAGTCTAATCCAGGACATGTTGAAGTACAAGAAAACTGACCCAGAGCTTGCTGATGCAGTACTTAATAAGATGGAAAACCACAAATGGTACCTGACGCAGGAAGTCGTGCCATTTGCCCTGTTCAGCAGTAGATTGAGTGACACATTGAAGCACGACATTGCTGCCCAGTTACATGCCACTGAGAAGCCAGACAGCTTCAGAACAGGAAAGCCTCTATTCCAGAGAGTCACAGCTAAGACCACCCTGGTTGATCTCATTGGCCCAGAATCACATTTCCTGCTGGACACACTGACATTGGATCCGAGTGGCTTCTGGAACCTGTCACGTCTTGGCCACAGAATGAGGACTACAGAAAAGCGTTGGACTATGTTAAGAATCTGAAAGCGGTGAATGACATTGCTGAACGTGGTGTCAAGATGATGAGCGACTTTGCAAATGTCATAACAACAGATGCCAAGCAAAGGGACTATCTCCTTCAAGCTGTGGAGTTCAACAGACGCCGCTTTGACAGCTTCAAGAAACAAACTCTCAACAATTGACTGTGTAAATGTCATTATGAAATTAATCATCATGTAATGCTTTCACTTCTTGATCGATTAGACTTGTGACAAAATGTTAATCTCAAATTTGTGTCATGAATAAGGTGCCTTGTCTGCCTTGAGTGTGAGAAACGAATTTTGTGATATTTCTGAAATCTTTGTATGTACCAATGTGCCATTTCTTGTTCCAAGACTATCATAATTGTATAAGTTAGAAAGAGGATTAAAAACACTTTAATTTGGTGCCTACTTTGTTGCTCTATCTTGTTTAGATAAAAAGTTATAGTGCAAAACATGATTCAAGGGACCCCGGAACTGGTGCGTTTGGCCGATTTCAAGGCAGAAAACTTAAAGCTCCATGCGGCAATGCTTCCCAACAACCTAGATCAAAATGGTTGTGATTTTCGGCCTTTTCAGGTCAAAAAGCATGGGAAAAAGTACAGAAATCTATGAAAATAAGAAAAAGTTGATTTTTGAACAGGGCTACTGAGTTAGGGACTCGCCGGCAAATTGTTGATACCTACGGTACGGTACCGTACTTGTGCGAATTCATGTGGCGACAGAAAAATAACGGTCGAAATCTATTCACACAAATACTTAGTGACATAGCCACTATTACTAAAGAACTCTTGTGTTAGTTTTCAGTTGTATTGTTATAGTTGTCGATCAAGTCTACAAGTCTGTTTTCTAATTTTCTTATTAAGACCACGCGTTATTCTATCGGCTCCTAGCGAAAAAAAAGTTACATCTAAATTGTCCAAACCTGAAAACATTTTGAACATCTGTATCATATCTCCCCTCATACAACGTCTCTCAAAACTAAACATACCAAGTTCTTTTAATCTATCCCTGTATCCTAATCTTAGATTGGGGATAAGTTTGGTTGCCTTACGTTGCACACCTTCAAGCATATCAATATCACGTCTAAAGTGAGGGGACCAGGCTTGAATGCAGTATTCTAAGTGAGGCTTAACATAAGATAATATAATTCACAGATGACTTTCTTACTCTTGTAACTAACATTCCTCATAATAATACCCAACATTTTATTTGCTTTATTTCTAGCTTCTAAGCACTGATTGAAAAATTTTAGATTACTGCCAACTATAACGCCAAGATCCCTTTCCTGTATAACATCCTCTAACCAGTTCCCTTGCATCTCATAGCTAAAGTTTTCATTATTTCTACCAAAATGGATGACTTTGCACTTTTGAACATTGAATTTCATCTGTCATTTACTGTACTAACCCAAGCAACTAATCTATCAAGATGCTTTTGCAGTTTATAAGAATTTTCTGTATTTGTAACTGGGGCAACTACTATTGTATCATCTGCAAGTTTAGAAATTTTACAACATACTCCTTTCTCTAAATCATTTAGATATACAATAAAGAGCCTAAAACTGATCCCTTTGGTACCCCACTTTTCACTTTCTGCCACTCAGATTCATGACCATTTAGAATTACTCTCTGTTCACTGTCTTCTAACCATTTTTCTACCCAATTTATAACTGACCTGACCCCAGTATCCCATGAGCTTTTAATTTATATAGAAGTCTCTTTTGTGGAACCTTGTGAAATGCTTTACTAAAATCCAAATAAATAACAGTTACATTTCCATTATCTACCTGATCAGTTACAAATTCTAAAAAGTCTGAGAGATTAGACAAACAAGACTTTCCTGATCTAAATCCAAATTGTGAACTTGAAATAAGATTAAAATTCTCTAAGTGATCTTGAATATTATTATTTGTAATTCCTTCTAGTCTCTTTCCTACCAATGATGTTAAACTAACATCATTGGTAGGAACTAAATTTCCTACCTCCTTGCTACCCTTTTTGTAAATGGGTACTACATTTGCTTTTTTCCATTCATCTGGTACCTCTGCATAATTAAAAGACCAAACACACAAAATAGGCCTCAGATAAGCTTTTCTCTCCTCTGAGAATCCGAGCAAATATATTATCAGGTCCAGCAGCTTTATTTGACTTCAGATCTTCAATGTACAGTATGAATCACCTGCCTAACATCATCCTTCCTTATGTGAATATGATCAAGAATGCCAGAATTTACAGGATCTAAAGAATTAAAAATCAGAGTTATCAAATTTTCTTCAGTGAAAATAGAGCTAAAATAATCATTAAAAATACCAACAACACCCTGATCTTTTTCAAACATCCTGTCATCATGTTCTATTGGGCCAATCCTATCATGCTTTTTATTATTATATTTATAAAAACTAAAAAATTTCTTTGGATCTTTATTATTATTTCTAGCAAATTTATTTCACTATGCCTTTTGCTCTTCCTAATCAAACTATTTAGTAGCTTATTTCTTAACTGCTTATTATTATTCAAGTCCAAAATACTATCACTGCCTTTAGATTCCCTAAATGCCCTTTTTTTATTTTTAATAATTTTAGCTATTTCCCTATTCCACTACAAAAGTTTCCTAATCCTGTTATTCCAAACAGTTCTGAAAGGAATACACCTACATTGTACATCCTCTAAAATTTTTTAAAAATTTACACCACATCTCAATAGCATTTTTATTGGCAAATTCATTATCCCACTTTACTGAGCCTAACCGCCTAACCGCTCCCGAAATTTATTATAGTCACCCTTTGGGAAGCAAGGGACTGGATGGTCATTGTTGACTAGATTCCGTATTTAATACTAACTAAAACGTATAATCAAATGGTCATTATTTCCTAATGACTCTCCTACTGTAAAGTCCCTAATATTAGGGAACTTGCAGTATGAAAGTCATTAGGGCATAGCCATAGTGACCATTTGATCATACGTTTCAAGTTAGAATTAAATAGGGATTAAGTTTGTATTTTATGCTTCGAAAGTTTATTTTATTTTTATGCCTACTTATTTTCTTCATTTTCATATTAAGTGTTTTTCACTATCAAAATTTGAAGGAGAAAGTAGTCATTTCACCGATATTCTAAATCATCATCATCATCATCATCTATATATATATATATATATATATATATAAGCACACCGGACAAAAAATTAGTCACCCCTACTAGCACCGATAGTAGGAAGTTCAAGGTCACACAGAAGGCGCTGATGTAGCATTGGTAAGTGACAAGTAGTGGTGACGTAGCACACAGGATCAGATCTGTTTCGTGAGGTGGTGAAGAACAAAGTGTGTGTTGGATATAGTCTGCAAAATGGGTCGTGAGGCAGACGTTACTCAGTGGCAAAAAGGAGCCATCGTGTTTGGCAGAGCCCACGGACACAAAATGTCTGAAGTAGCCCAATTTGTTGGTGTGTTAACGCGTACTGTCCAGCGAGTTTACAAAGAGTGGTGTAGTTCGCAATCAACTGAAAATCGACGGCGTAACTGTGGCCGGAAAACAATTCTCGACAATAGGGGCCGCCGCCATGTTTCTCGTCTAGTAACTTCAAATCGTTTTCAAACCAGAGAACAATTGCTCCAAGAAACCAATGAGGTTCTCCAGCGACCAATTTCCGAACGGACATTGCGACGAGAACTGCATGCGATGGACATCTGGAGCAGGGTACCACGGAAGAGGCCGCTGTTAACAGCAAGTCACAACTTGGCACGTTATAAATGGGCTCAGAGGCACAAAAACTGGACTGCGGCAGATTGGAAACGTGTAATTTGGTCCGATGAGTCCCGTTTTTGTTTGTTCTCCAATGACGGGAGGCGACGAGTACATCGCAGGTCCAATGAAGCCTTTAATCCTGAATGCGTCGAAGGTGTTGTTCAGGCTGGAGGTGGTTCCGTGATGTTCTGGGGATGTTTTTCGTACCACGAAATGGGCCCTCTCGTTCCAGTGACGATGAATTTGAACCAGCAGGCCTACCTCCGCATACTAAACTCGCCGGATTCGTGCGGTTGTCAAGGCCAGAGGCGCCGTCACACGTTTATTAGGTACATTCTGAGAGGGTGTAATTTTTTTGTCCGGTGTGCTTATATATATATATATATAAAGAACGACGCTTGTGTAGAAGAGCGTTCCGTACAAGATGAGGAGGGAGAACGAACAAATGAAAAATGAGGTACCACCCGGGAATCGAACCCGGGATCATCCGATTGCCGGTCAGATATGCTATCCACTACACCATGGACCTTGATCAATCAGAAGTCGTAGTTCTACATACGAGCAGAAACCAATGCCCTGAGGGGGCACCTTCGCATGCCGTACATATATACATTACCTCATTTTTCATTTGTTCGTTCTCCCTCCTCATCTTATGCGGAACGCTCTTCTATACAAGCGTCGTTCTTTACATTAATTATACTGTGTGTTGTTTGCAGTTAAAATGTATATATGTACGGCATGCGAAGGTGCCCCCTCAGGGCATTGGTTTCTGCTCGTATGTAGAACTACGACTTTTGATTGATCAAGGTCCATGGTGTAGTGGATAGCATATCTGACCGGCAATCGGATGATCTCGGGTTCGATTCCCGGGTGGTACCTCATTTTTCATTTGTTCGTTCTCCCTCCTCATCTTGTGCGGAACGCTCTTCTGCACAAACGTCGTTCTTTACATTAATTATACTGTGTGTTGTTTGCAGTTAAAAAAAAAAGGTAATTATTCGTTTTTTGACCCAGTCTCTTTTTATAATGAGAGCAAACGTTTCTGGTCAATTTTGAGGTGTTCTGCACGAATCTGCCATCCGTTTCCTGTGCAAATGCGTAGTTTTCGAGATATCGTCATCTTGAAAACTACGCATTTGCACAGGAAACGGATGGCAGTTTCATACAAAAAACCTCAAAATTAACCAGAAAAGTTTGCACTCGTCATTTTCGTTTAAACTAATGAATTTAAACGAAAATATCATGACTTAACCTAACCAATCATCAAGGGCGTACAGTTGACCTAACTGGTGTCACGTACTGAACTGTCCGCAAAACATTAGGACCGATCAATTTGTGCTGCGTGATCTTTACGGGGCCCCCGTACCCCCGAGACCTAAATTATACAAATGATAATGTAATAACATGTGCCAACCTTGCATGGGTAGTCCGCTAAATTTCGCGTGCCCTTAAACTGAAATGAAACACGGTTATTTTTAGGATTTTTTTACGGCACATAAAGACCTTCTGGTCTTTTCTTAAAATACAAGCACTATTGCATTTAGGGCAGGTCACGGATGTCTTAATTATTCTGTGATTGAAAAAAAGGTCTAAACTCTTGTCGTCATCGAGGGCAATATGGCGGATCACGTCTGAAAAATCAAATATGCATAACTGACACGTCATACTTCGTCACAAAAAAAAACCAAACTGAACAGACGAAAAATTGCTAAAAATGATTTACTTGTAAAACAGGACAAATTGAATTACGAAGAGGTAGCCAGAATCACCAAATATAAGAAATATTCACCAAATACTCGATATATATATTTTGAAAAAACACCAAAAATAGGAAATATATTTTAATAAAAAAACACATTTTATACAAATTTGCACAAGATAATATATATATATTTTCTTATTCAGTTTTGATTGGTTATTCAATATATATTGCTGTTATAACTGGGTGTGACTGGGTCAAAAAACGAATAACCAAAAAAAAAAATATATATATATATATGATACACACAGACCGTGCATGGACCAAGGAACTCTTCTAGGATAATTAAATCCACTATAGTCCGAATAAGTAATGGTAAATGACAAATACCATAGTTTTTCTTTTTCACGATGCTAGCCCGACGTGGGCAACGGGTCACTCGCAAAGAGATCCCAAAAATATAGCTTCCCTCACCAGCTATCTGCAAAGCAGAGAGGATCCAGCTTTGGGACAGGATCTAGGATTTAAAGCAGCCTAGCCCAGCTACATTTAGAACCTCAATATAAGCAAAAGACTCGCTGCCTTCACGCCAGATTGAATACATCAAAGAAAAAGGGGTAACTATTATATTTTTAGCCAAAAACCAAAACTTAAACCTCAACTGGCAGAATTGAGCGTCCACTTTTCAAGGCACATAACATGTCCGTTTCAAGAGGGAATGAACTCAGAATGGTTCCCTGAGGTTTTTTTTAATACACACAGACCGTGCATGGAACAAGGAACTCTTCTAGTATAATTAAATCCACTATAGTCCGAATAAGTAATGGTAAATGACAAATATCATAGTTTTTTTTTCATGATGCTAGCCCGACGTGGGCAACGGGTCACTCGCAAAGAGTGCATGGTCTGTGTATATCATAAAAAACCTCAGGGAACCATTCTGAGTTCATTTCCATCTTGAAACGGACATGTTATGTGCCTTGAAAAGTGGACGCTCAATTCTGCCAGTTGAGGTTTAAGTTTTGGTTTTTGGCTAAAAATATAATAGTTACCCCTTTTTCTTTGATGTATTCAATCTGACGTGAAGGCAGCGAGTCTTTTGCTTATATTGAGGTTCTAAATGTAGCTGGGCTAGGCTGCTTTAAACCCTAGATCCTGTCCCAAAGCTGGACACCAGATAGCTGGACACCAGATAGCTGGTGAGGGAAGCTATATTTTTGGGACACCTTTGCGAGTGACCCGTTGCCCACGTCGGGCTAGCATCATGAAAAAGAAAAACTATGGTATTTGTCATTTACCATTACTTATTCGGACTATAGTGGATTTAATTATCCTAGAAGAGTTTCTTGTTCCATACACGGTCTGTATGTATCATAAAAAACCTCACGGAACCATTCTGAGTTCATTCCCATATATATATATATATATATATATATATATATATATATATATTATATATATAATATATATATATAATTATGTATATAGACACGTTCAGTCATTTTACACACCAAAATACATTTTTCTAGTAGTATTTGATGTGATTTGTTCAAATCTGACCTCCATTACCCTCGGAAATGAGATCCAACAAAGTTATAGTACTTTGAAGTTTGGCTCATTTTCAAGGGAAATGGAGGTCAAAATCTAAGCAAAACACATCAAATATTACTAGAAAAATGTATTTTGGTATTAATTAACCTAACCTTACTTAACCTAACCTAACCCTAAAACTAACATAAGTGGAAGTAGTAACCTAAAAAGCCTAAAACTAACGAAAATATCATTATTTAACCTAACCAATCATCAAGGGCATTCAGTTGGCCTAACCGGGCATTCAGTTGGCCTAACCGGTTAATGGTTATTTCACCTAAATATCTTCTGATCTTTTTGTATTAGGCACTCACTGTCACATTTCGGGCAAGTTAAGGATGAGAGAATAACGCCGTAATTGATAAAAACATCCAATGCTTTCTCTTCTTCTGAGGCACATGACGAATCAAGTTCTCAAAGTCAGAAACCACACGAACAGCACGTCATAATTCTATCACAAACACGACCAAACTGAATCCAATTAGAAAAAAAATAGACAGAACAGAAGCCAACCAACTAATTAAGTCGCAGAGTAGCGAAAAAATAGCCCAATCAGGAAAAATATTTTATGAAAAAAAGTACATTATAGCCAAAACAGGAAATATTCACTATAAAAATGTCATAATATGCAAATCTACATAATTTGGTAAGGACGCATCTGCGAACATAGTGACTTATATCAAAATGATGAGAAAATTATGCTTTAATATTTTATAATTATATTTGCTTTTGATATTCTGAACGTGACGATACTCATATTATCCCATATATATATATATATATATATATATATATATATATATATATATATATAAGTTTCGGAGACAGGAAATTTCAACAATCAGCTCATATATTTGATGTAATCAGGGTGACTATTATATCCAGGTTAGGTTACACTAGGTTAGGTGTCCGTTTTAGATTGGTAAATTATTCCCACGTCACTAATTTTCTGCCAGTCAGGGTCCATAAAACTGGTGTTCCCAAAAATAATATATATATATATATATATACATATATATATATATATATATATATATATCACAGTATGAAGTAAGGTGACAATAAAATTAATGTCACTGATATATGACGCCTATGAGCTTACCTTAATTAAACTTTTAGCTCATGTTCATTGGAAAGAACCAGATCTAAGATTGTTTAATCCCTAATTGGGATCCTGGTAAGTTAGCTCTTTGAAAACTCTGGGTTAATATTCGTTTTAACACATAAGCAGTATCTCTATTTAAAAATTATGGTAATTTTTCGTTTCGTGACCTCCTGCTTTCGAGGACGAATTTTTTGTTTTATACGTATATCAAAATAAAGCTAATAGCATTTCTAGCGATGTACCGATGGAAAAAAATAAAACAAAGCAGACCTAGTACGTATGTTTCATGGACTGCTCTCGATTTTCCTACAAAGTTGCAAACGAGGGCAGTCGATGACCCTGATTTTGTTTCTGCAATCGGTTTTTTTGAGAAACCTAACCTAACCTAACCTAGAAAAATGTATACTAGAAAAATGTATTTTTGACTAAAAAGTGCATAACTTAATATGTTATTACATTATCATTTGTATAATTTAGGTCTCGGGGGTACGGGGGCGGAACCCCCGTAAAGATTACGCATCACAAAGTGAACCCTATACCGATCAATTCGTGATGCGTGATCTTTACGGGGGCTCCGCCCCCGTACCCCCGAGACCTAAATTATACAAATGATAATGTAATAACATGTTAAGTTGTAATAACATGTTAAGTTATGCACTTTTTTAGTAAAAAACATTTTTCTAGGTTAGGTTAGGTTAGGTTAGGTTAGGTTTCTCAAAAAAAACGATTGCAGAAACAAAATCAGGTCATCGACTACCCTTGTTTGCAATTTTGTAGGAAAATCGAGAGCAGTCCATGAAACATACTAGTCCCAAAAAGCTAACGAAAATATCACAACTTAACCTTACCAATCGTCAGTTGACCTAACCGGGCATTCAATTAACCATATTAAAACTTGATGGGGAGATAACAGGATAATACCAGAACTGCAAAAGATCTAGTTAAAAAATTACAGCCAGTACAATCCATGATCACTTCACTATAAAATGAAATCCAAAATGGCAACCTGACGACTCGCTATGGAAAGCAGGAGGTCGCGAAACGAAAATTTAATAAAATAGTATCGGCTTAATCTACAACAAAACCATGACTTCTTCAACGAATAATATTTTTTGTGCAAATGCATAGTTACGGAGATATAAAGAAATTTAAATTAAAATGCGTCAAAAAACTGCTCGCCTTGGTGAAGATTGGCCAATGACATTTTTCCTCTTGAATTACGTCACTATTACGTCACTTTTCCAGTGTAGTTTTTGTTCAGTGGTCAGGTTAGTTCTTGTCATGGCTATGTGCAGTTGTCCAGTGGGTGTGAAGTATGCTTTTAAAACTTAATTCGCCTTATTGGTGTTTATGATGAAAAAGCTTTGGATTTCTTTTCTGATCACGGTGTTATTTTGCATCATGTAAGTGCCCCAAATGTGAAAAGAGCCCTATCCCAGAAAAGGTCAGGTCAGGTTAGGTACTTTCCTCGCCAGAAAGTATTTTTCTTCAGTTAATTGCAACATGTTTTGAAGGAATTTGAGATCCGTTTCTTGTGAAAATGAGTGGTTTTCTCGGTATTTTCATCTCATTTCTAGATATTTTCATAAAAAATGTAGGCTAGGCCTGTCTATCAAGTAATGTGAGTTGGGCTTGACCAACTCCAGTCTAGAAAAAGTGCTGGGTAGCCTAATTCTAAAAAAAAAAAGATATAAACTATAGCCGTTTTTGGTCAATATGTATTAAATGGCATGGGCTGGACCTGTAAGTCAAAATAACTTTTTGAGGTAGTTTTAGTGGTATTATTGTAGTTTCAACCACAACTCATTTTGAAAAATAAAAATTAGGTTTTCCGGTGGTTTCTGATGTGTCATCTGAAAATGACATTCATTTCCGTCGCAAATTACTCGTTTTTGTGAAATCGGGGTTTTTGGGTGGGGGGGGTCAAAAACGAGTGATTTGTGACGGAAATGATCCCCCTCACCTCAGTTTCTAATAAAAATTATTGCAATGCGTAGAAAATAATAAAAAATTTTCGGTCGATCATATTTATGGAGATATTTGCTTCTGAAATTTTAATTAACGATATCCATTTGACGTGAAGCCACGTCAAATGAGACTTTTTTTTCATAAAATATTTTTCCTGATTGGGCTATTTTTTCGCTACTCTGCGACTTAATTAGTTGGTTGGTTTTTGTTCTGGCTATTTTTTTTTTCTAATTGGATTCAGTTTGGTCGTGTTTGTGATAGAATTATGACGTGCTGTTCGTGTGGTTTCGACTTTGAGAACTTGATTCGTCATGTGCCCTAGATGAAGACTAAAAAAGTGCATAACTTAACATGTTATTACATTATCATTTGTATAATTTAGGTCTCTGGGGTACGGGGGCTCCGCCCCCGTAAAGATTACGCATCACAAATTGATCGGTATAGGGTTCCTAGGTTTTCTGTTGGTTTCTGATGTGATTCATCTGAAAATGACATTCATTTCTGTCGCAAATCACTCGTTTTTTATCCCCTCCCACCCAAAATCCCCGATTTTCCACGCATTCCCCCATATTGTGGGGGGGGGGGGGAATCACAAAAACGAGTAATTTGCGACGGAAATGAATGTCATTTTCGGATGAATCACATCAGAAACCAACGGAAAACCTAATTTTTGTTTTTCAAAACGAGTTGTGGTTGAAACTATAAATTTACCGTTTTAGTCGCTTTATTCAAATTTGTCACTCATTTTTTGTGCAAATGCATATTAATGGTGAACATTATGATACTAATAATATATATATAAATACACTCATTTTTGGTCCGACGAGTATAATCTTGGGCTATTTTTTTCGCTACTCTGCGACTTAATTAGTTTGTTTTTCTGTTCTGCTATTTTTTTTTTCTAATTGGATTCAGTTTCGTGATGTTTGTGATAGAATTATGACATACCGTTCGTGTGGTTTCGACTTTGAGAACTTGATTCGTCATGTGCCCTAGATGAAGACAAAGCATTGGATATTTTTATCAATTACGGCGTTATTCTCTCATCCTTAACTTGCCCGAAATGTGACAGTGAGCGCCTAATACAAAAAGATCAGAAGATATTTAGGTGAAATAACCAATATTAACCGGTTAGGTTAATTGAATGCCCGGTTAGGTCAACTGTACGCCCTTGATGATTGGTTAGGTTAAGTCGTGATATTTTCGTTAGTTTAAACGAAAATGACGAGAGCAAACTTTTCTGGTTAATTTTGAGGTGTTTTGAATGTTTCTTGTGGTAATGCGTCGTTTACAAGATCTCGTAACATGAACATGTTAGGTTATGCTTTATTGGATAAAATTTAGTCAAAAATACATTTTTAAAGTGTATTTTGGTGTGCTTTGTTCAAATATGACCTTTATTTCTCGTGCAAATGAACAGAAATACAGTTATCATTGCATGGCCCTAACACGTATTTCTGTTCATTTGCACAAGAAATGAAGGTCATATTTGAACAGAGCACACCAAAATACACAAGAAAAATGGGTAAATTTATAGTATTACACCCGTCTCCCTTTGGAGGTGAAATTTATGTTTTTCCTATGGTTTTTGATGTGTTTTGAACGAATCTGACCTTCAAAGCCGTCGAAAATGACTCGTTTTTGAGATACCCCGCCCCCTCCCCCCCCCTCCCCCAACCGGCAATCGAAAACGAGTCATTTCCGACGGTTTTGAAGGTCAGATTCGTTCAAAATACATCAAAAACCATAGGAAAAACATAAATTTCACCTTCAAAATTGACCTGACCTATCCTAACCTAAAAGAAAAACAGGAATGTTCGTTTAAAACATAAAAACCATAGGAAAAACAAATTTCACCTTCAAAATTGACCTAACCTATCCTATCCTAACCTAAATCACTTATAGTCTTGTAGGCAGCCCAGGAATCACTATAAATCACAGAGCCAGGCCTAATGTACTTCTGAATGAGTGGAATGAATGTTCCATTCCGGTACGAAAGTAATTCAAATTCGAAATGGATGGAGCGCAGTGATTGGGCAGACATGTAACGAACACACAAACGAACGTACGAACACACAAACGAACGTACGAACACACACTAGATACACACCAAAAAAACGTTTATATCTCGAAAACGAAGCATTTGCGACGGAAATGCTATAGAAGAAAAGTGTCTTAGAATTAAAAAATCTACCTAATGAATATATAATAATTGCTGGACGTTAGACGGGTGTAATACTATAATAATACCAAAAAATGTATTTTTGAATTCAACTTAGGCCATGTCATTTTCTGCATAATGACCCAGTTTTTATCTATGGTAGGTCAGACTAGGTCCTAAATCCCCAAAACTCAACAGCTGGCCTAACCTCTGGCCTATTGGATAACATACAAAGCCTTACCCTACCCAACCTAACCTATTTTTGCCCGAGTTAGTATTAAACTCAAAGGACAGTTTTACATGTTGGGTACACTTAACTTGGGTACATTTGTATGCTTTTCTTAATAAATTTATTAGGTTCCAACATCCAAAATGTGAAGGTGTTATGAGCTTAGTGCAAACCACTAAATACAGCATCTCAGTGAGTAAGAGTATTTTTATTTTGGTCATAAAGTTTTAAACTTTATCAAAATACAGATTTAAGTTTCATGCCAGACATAATAAATTTTGTTGTGGAATAATGGGTCAGATTTTCCAGAGTACAAAAATTAAATAGCACAGCAAGTGCTCCCTTTTGCAATTCCCACCGTGTGTGTGTGTTAGAACATTTGGTAAATGTACAGTATTACACCCGTCTCCCTTTCGAGGTGAAATTTATGTTTTTCCTATGGTTTTTGATGTGTTTTGAACGAATCTGACCTTCAAAACCGTCGGAAATGACTCGTTTTTGATATCCCCCCCCCAGCCGGCAATGTGGGGGAAATCACAGAAAACGAGTCATTTCCGACGGTTTTGAAGGTCAGATTCGTTCAAAACACGTCAAAAACCATAGGAAAAAAATTTCACCTTTAAAATTGACCTAACCTATCCTAACAACCTAACCTATCCTATCAACCTAACCTAACCTATCCTAACTTAACTAAACCTAACCTATCCTAACCTAAAAGAAAAACAGGAATTACCTTTAAAATCTAAGACAGAATAATCACAGTACCGACTTTTCTTCGTTTTAAGCACAACGTAACTTTTTCTACAACGCCACAGTTTCTGGTCTTGACGATATGTGCACTCCATTTTACAATGTGGACACTTCACTACTGTCGGTAGAACACTGTGAGCACGCAGAAACAACACTTTTTTCTAAATTTTCATAGAAAGCAACAATACAGCGGTAATAATCGAATGAACACATGTCACACGAAGCCATTCCGGTAGCAAACTAATTCAAATTCGAAACGGATGGAGCGCTCTGATTGGGCAGGCAGACATGTGACGGCAACACAAACGAAAACACAAACGAAGGAACACACAAACGACCGTACAAACACACACTAGATACACACCAAAAAAATGTTTATATCTCGAAAACGAAGCATTTGCGACGGAAACGCTATAGAAGGAAAGTGTCTTAGAATTAAAAAATCTACTTAATGAACATATAATAATTGCTGGACGTTAGACGAACATTTTTATTTTTTACTAGCTAAATATGAAAGTTTTTGTATATTGCCTCGAAATAAATGGTTTTAATGTTCTTTAGCTTTAACTAATTACCACATGTGTATCAGCATTTTCAGCACGTTTCTGTAAAATCCTGACACTTCCACTATTACACTATTGCATGCTTTGTGACCCACTGTCTTTGCTCAACCTCAGAAGATCATGCGTTATTCATTTAGTTGGGCCAAATATTTAAATTGATGTCATGTAGCTAATCATGAGTGATGGGTGCCAAATATGGTGTCGTATCCTTTTTGACGGACATATTGAAATAACCTCTTTCAGGCTCTTTACATTCATTCACAAGTGTACGTTTGACAGCTTTGAGCTATACAAATACCATATCAAAATCAGTTTGTGAATATGCTCTCTGTTAAACTCGGTTTCGGTAAGATGTCATTGAATTCTTGGTACTTACGTATTAACGGGGGCCACCACATATTGATGATTGGTTAGGTTAAGTTGTAATATTTTCGTTAGTTGAAAATTACAACTTAACCTAACCGGTGAATATTGCTATTTAAAAAATATGATGTATTAAAAATTTTCAACTAACAAAAATATTACAACTTAACCTAACCAATCATCAATATGTGGTGGCCCCCCGTTAATACGTAAGTACCGAATTCTCATATGGTTAAACTATTTGACCCTATAGTGGATATTTGCACGGTACTGGTTTTGTTCTGGCTGACGCCAGACGAGTTTATTCAGTTCTTGGGTAAGACCCACCCACTAAACGGTTAATTAAAAAAACTGGCTGGTGTATTCATCGTTTCTTATGAATTACATCGCTAAAGTAACCCGCTTAAATTCATCCATCACTCCCAATCTTTCTCCATCGACCACAACATTTCGAGCAGAATAAACTTTCTCTCAACCCCAGCAACTTTTCTCCGAGATTACTTGCTTTCATTCGCTTTCCAAAATCTCCTTTCACACATTAACAAAATAAATCCTCGTTCACTTCAATGCTGGGTTTTGTGAAAGTTAGCAAACTTTTTACACAGTACAATCTAATGAAGAAAGATTTATCGCATCACCCCTGGGTAGTGTATATACAGGGTGTCCCATAAGTCCGGCATCATAGGAGAAATTCATATTTTTCTATTTCTGCAAACCATAATTTGTATTTTTCTCTTTCTACAGGCCATAATGTCTGCAGACCAGACTGCAACCAGACACACAACTCTGTGTTATTGGCTCGCGGTCTGGATGCAGTCTGTTAAATTCAGCAGCGGCCTCTCTTTGACTCCGATTTCCTGTGAGTAGAATTATCTGGATTCGTTCTTCCTTGTTCACAGACATTGTGGCCTGTAGAAAGAGAAAAATATGAATTATGGTTTGTAGAAATAGAAAAATATGAATTTCTCCTATGATGCCGGACTTATGGGACACCCTGTATAATGTATGTTATAGTTAGTATGTAAAATTAGGCAATTTGTTAAATACTCTATTTATTTAATACTTAATTAAAACTAACGTAGCCATGAATTTATTGGCAACATAATGGGAAATACCAGTGGGGATGTACATGCAGCATTTAGGTTAGGTTAGATTTTGTGTGTATCACCAATTTGAGACATTGCCTGAATTTCAGTCAGTTTATATATTGCCTAATTTTCGACATTGATTGTAACATATATAATGGGAGGATGCTCTCTCTAAGGGCAAATAGACCCAACGACCTTAGGTACTTCATTCCAGAAGAAACTGTACACATTTAAAATTTTGTTTGTAGAGGAATGTCATTGATTCTAATTTCACTTAGATTTGTTGCATTGCTCGTGAATTAAGTTCCTTAGTATGGAATATTTTTTGAGCTTCACCATATAGGATGATTCTTTATCATACCCGAATTAACAGCTTGTATCTAGTAAAAAAAAATTTAATATAAAATTTTTTTTTTCTCTTCACAGACCATTTATCCCAGAAAACTAAGTACAGTATTGTATTTTGCGGACAAGATTTCTCATCTTCCTCAGTCAGGTATTACAGTAAATCTTTCGGTATATATAACCTTAGAATCATTTAATCTCTAGTTTTAGTTTGTAGTTTGTACTCGTCAAAAACTTCGAAATTAATAAATATAGTTTTTTTTTTTGTAATTTCAACTTTTATATCTTTCACTTTGTGGCTTATATTGAAATTTTATTTTTGTGGGGTTTTGTTGAAATTATGTAAATTTTACTTGAAGTACCTACAACAGGTTGTTGCGTTAATAAAAATTAAATTGCTTTCAGTATTCTAGCACCTTGTAGCCACACTCGGAGAGAGCTTCCAATCATCAATTTGAACTTAACAAGAGGGTTCCCTACTACAATGCAGACTCCTGTGAAAGCATCTTCGGGTCTATTTTAGTAAGTCGTTACCCTGTTCAAAATAGAATACTCCATGGTCCCATACACTAGTGGGTTTACGAGGGGGTCAGTGGGGGCGGCCGCCGCCGCCTCTTTGGTCAATTTGGCGCCCCTTTTGGTCAATCTTGGCGCCCCTTCCAAATGCTTTATTTTTTATAATAATTTTTTAATTTCTAAAAGCAAAAAAGTATGTACTTTTTAAATTATAAAACTATCAACACCACCCACCACCTGGCAACTTACCTTACCTTTCAATTTTATTTTTAGAAACTGTGAATAAAAATATTTCTTCGTATACTCAATTAAATTATGCTTTCCAGCTTTACATATTCATTTATTAATGGTTGTAAGCATTTGTAGACACGAGGTTAATGTGCTGGTAAACCCTTTGCGTAGTATTCACATTCACGATCTTCCTCTCTCTAAATGACTGATTCAGGTAATACTTTGAACGGATGGATTACATAACATCAGTCAAATTAGTTTACTACCAGAAACCTGGTAGTAAACGCTAAAAATTTGTCTGCTGGTGCTTAAAGAGTTAACATGTGTATTTTTTATTCCAATGTATGTAATTATATTTATATATAACCAGTACAGTTCCCGCCGCTTCGCTGACGGTTAGACAGGCTAAACTACAAAAAAAGAACCCAGCCGTGAAAATTTTGAGCTTCACATTGTGTCAACATTTCTGAATCTGGTATCTCCCAAAACCTCCTCCTCACCCCCATTCATACAACTTGGGGGCTAACCCGCTGCCCCATTACCCCCACCTCTTCCCATTACCCCACCCATCCCCATTACCCCCACTCCCACCCTTCCCCCATTGCTAAACTACAGAAAAGAACACAGTCATGAAAATCTTGAGCTTCACATTGCCGCCCGTAATACAATTTCTGAATTTTTTTTACAATTTCTGAATTTTTTTCTCACAATTTTTTCTCACAATTTCTGAAAGTGTGACGGACGGACAGACAGACGGACAGACAGACGGACAGACAGACGGACAGCTCTCTTATTATAGTATAGATTAAACATTATTTTGGCGCAATTTTTACATGTGTAAAGATCCTCCCTCCCCCTTTCGAAAATCCTAGATCCACTACTGGTACCATACTAGCATTTACTGTACTTGTTAATTACCAATTTTGGATGATTTTCACTGTGCTCTTTGAACCTTTGCGAAAGAGGAGTCACCCCTAAGAAGGCTAAGATTGAAGATGGAATAAAATTGTCTGGCGTTAGCCAGAATAAAGTGTTAAGTGATGTGCAATTACGAACTCTTCACTGGAAGTGAAGTATATCTTCGGAAGTTACTGATCATTAGTCATTTAATTCGAAATGTTAACATTGGAGGGAAAACATTTAAAATTCTCTTTTATGGTGCATTGAGTGGTTTGTGAATTAATTTCTAGATGTTAAAATAGAAATTTTTATGGCCTGCAGTAAATCACACTTTTAGGGAAAGGACGGTACGTTAAGTATTAACAAAGTTTTGAGGACAGTTAAGTTTTGAAGCTTGTACAGCTTCAAAAACTGAATTTGCTTCAAATTTTGCGAGAGGTAGGAAGAGTACAATGTTTTGAAATTTCATCCTCAACTTACAAACATTACGTCAAAGCTGTCTTTATGTAATAAAAATAAAAAAAAAATTGTTCTAAGATTAGCACAAAATGTCTATGTAGGTCATTCTCTTGAAAACATTTACCGTACCTACATAAGGTGAATATCATGGCTTGTTACACTGAACGTAACAAATGAGAACACAAACTCAGATTTTCTAAACCTTTGTTCTACTCGAGAATTACTTATATCTCTCGGTGAAAATTACGTATATTTCATAATACAGATTCAACTGATAAGAACCTCAAATAAGACTTAAAATGATAAGATTTTATATTAAGTGTGAGTGGGTAGGCCCATTGTTTATAGAAATCAGCGAAGGGCATTCTTTTACAAATCTACAAAGATTTACAGATTTACAATGTTGGAATAAATATTAATGTTTCGCTGGCTAAAGTTTACCATTCAAGATCTTTTGTATGAAATTATTTACTTTATTATGCGAGCATGGACCGATTAGATATAGATAGGCTTTGGCTCTATATTAGAAGAGTTAGGACAGTAATTTCTCGCATCACAAGCGCGTTTAATCTCAGGTCTAATTTAGGCCTAAATAATGCGTACGCACTCTGAAAATGTCACAAGATACTTAAGAGTCAATAGGTCTGTTTTATGGAAATCTTTTTTTTTTGTAAAATTAACAGATTTTATGATTTTTCTAGTTTTTGACCACGTTAACCATTCTGTCGTTAGAAAGAAAGTAAAAGAATGTTGAATTTCTTTTTATGCAGGAAGGAAGGACCAAGGGCGAACGCCCCCAAAAGTACCCCCCCCCCTCCTTCATAAAAGAAAAAGAGAGCCAAAACCAAGGTCCAGGGTTTTCGAGATGCCTACACACACTGCGTTTGAAAGATTGGAGGACGGAGAAAGGGGGAAAGGTGGATTGAGGAAGATTGTTCCATAGTTGACCGGTTGAGTAGATAAAAGACTGGAAATTCCGATTAACCCTCGCGTTAGAGAGAGTTGGACAGAAAAGGAATGAGAAAAGTGTAGAAAGGCTGGTGCTGCGTGCTCTCCTTAAAGGAGGAGGAGGCATGCAGTTAGAGTTCAGAAGAGCAATGTCCGTTATAATAGCGATTATAGAGAGAGAGTGAGGGGCCATCACGGCGAAGAGAGAGTGATTGAAGAGAGTCAGTCTGTTTAAGCAAAATTCATTCCACTTTTGACACAAATGACCTTCGGTAAAAGTTCATGATCAGTTTGTCACTGACCGTTTGATAAATTCACTAAAATATATATATATATATATATATATATATATATATATATTATATATATATATATATATATATATATACATATATATATATATTATATATATATATATATATATATATATATATATATATATATATATACAGGGTGAGTCAAAAGTAGCGCCCGATTTCTGTCAGTTGATTGTTTGTTTGCCATTTGTATTACAGTGTACAAGAAGGTAGAAATAAATGAATGACATGTTTATCTAACCATTTATTCGGGGGAAAATTATTACGGAACTGTACCAAGCTGTTTTACTTGCAATTTTCAAAGTTCCCTCCCTCGTGATCGATGCACAATTGCAGCCGAAAAAACAGAAATCGGGCGCTACTTTTGACTCACCCTTATATACAGTATATATATATATATATATATATATTATATATATATTAATTAAAACATTTAATTAAATACCGACACGCAATATTTTTCAAACTGAAGACGCAATCGCAAATAGACTAAGCTCCTCACATGTATATATATTTTATCTGTGCAGATACTCGTATCACTTCCTCGAAATGGTAAAGGATCTTCAGTGACCAAATTTGCTAAAGGGCAAACAATTGAAATTTAATTTAGGTCAAGTTAGGTCAAGTTAAATAAAGTTTAAATGATTTATCGTTCGGGAGATATGGTCATCGAAGACCTTTTATTCATTTCGAGAAAATGGATAAGACCTACTTCTCCTTCCACTAAAATAGTTCAAACGGCCTTGCGCGCACTTTGAGGGCGACTTTCTGAAGGAGATTCCACCGCAGATTATAAAAGGAAGTCCTTTTGAAATGCAAATACGATTTTAAAAGAGGTTTCGAGGTAGTTCCTTTAATTAGGGGAGATAATGTGAGGGTAAGAATGGCTCGGAAACCTTTATGAAGCTAGCGGAAAATGAGAAACGCAAACCTTATCTTCAAAGGAAGACTAAGATAAAAGCATATAATATCCTAGTACATTTAATAATGTAATAGAGAGGGAGAGAGAGAGAGAGAGAGAGAGAGAGAGAGAGAGATGAGAGAGAGGATAACGTACTTTGTCATAATGATTGAGTTGCCTGAATTTTTTTTTTTTTTTTTTTTTTTTTTTTTACTCAAGACCAAATTATTGAGTGAATTTTAGTATGTATCGTTTCGGCAAAGTATTTATTTATCCAAATGTGTAGATTTAATATTTTGATAGTAAGAAAAACATAACAAAATACTTGAAAAAAAACTATACAAGGACATTCGTTTATTTGAAATAAACAAAGGTATTTCTGCTGATTTGTTTTTTTATATCAAATCATAAGTTAACAGATCATTTATGAAAAAATTAAAAGTAATTTAAAAAAGAAAATCGTGTAAATATCAAGGGGGAAGGTTCGTTTCCAAACTATTCAAGTTCCAGAACTTTTCCATATGATGACCATCATTCATCGCTATGCAGAGGGCATTCAACCCCCGAACTCCACTAGAGAATTAGCGAGAGCTCTTGTGGAATGGATCCAATAACCTCTGATTTTTTGACAGAGTTCTGCCAGATCCTTGGGTTTGTCACGATACGAGTGTTTTAACGTGCCTCCATAGAAAAAATCCAAAGGGGTTAAGTCGTATGATCGAGGTGGCCATGTTATCGGTTCATCAGTAATTCAGTATCTCTCCAACCTAAGGAAAGGTACAAACAACAACAGTATAGTTGTTCAACGGTTACGCTCGTCGTGTCATCCGCAATAGCCCTTAGTTGAGGAATTAAAAATGCTTGTAGCATGTTAAGATATTCGCTCCAGTCGCGGTACGATCGTCAAAGGAAAATGAATATTATGCAATAACGCGACAGAGCGCACCAAACGTTAAGTTTTGGTGAATCCCGTCCATGTTGATGCGTTTCAGCACTGCAGTAACAAATGGTCATAATGTGGAGGTATTCTAAACTTGGACAGTTATGAAATGTAAACAACCACGTATATTGTATATATAAGGTGTGTCATAGAAGATGAACATATTTTATTTCAATGCTGTGTTTCTTGTAATTAACTCTAGTAAACATGACCACTGTTTTTTGTTAACAAAAGCAATGAAGATTTATTTGAAAAAAAAAAATGTAATTCATATCCGACACTTTACACCATGAGCAATGATGCACTCTCGTGCCCTGACCAAGGCATTGTTCATTGTTGCACGTAAAGGATTTTTATCAATTCTTCGAATTTCCTCCTCTTCAATTTGGTTCTTTAATTAGTGCTCGTTTCGTGATATTTTCGACGCCATAGATCTTGTTTAACTAATTTGTTAGAATTTTATAACGAAATAGTGCGCGAATACGATAGGCATAGAGCGGTTGACGTTTAGGTTTTAAAAAAGCGTTCGATACAGTTCGCATAGAAGATTAATTGCGACGGTTAAAGCGCACGGTATACGCGGTCAGGTAGCTAACTGGTTAGAGGAATGACTTCTTACTAGGAGACAGAGGGTCGTTGTTAATGGTAGTAAATCGGGGTGGTTGGATGTAGGTAGCGGTGTCCCACAGGGTTCAGTGTTAGGCCCATTGCTATTCGTAATTTACATTAACGACATAGATGTAGGATTGACTAGTAACGTGTCAAAATTCGCGGACGATACTAAAATAGGTGGTAAGGCTGTTAACGAGGACGATAGAAATAGGCTCTAAGACGATGTAAATAAGATTATGGAGTGGACGGATACGTGGCAGATGTAATTTAACGTAGACAAATGTAAAGTTTTGCATATAGGTTCTCGCAACAATAATTACGCGTACACGATGGATGATAGAGAGTTAGCGACCGTTGACGAGGAAGTAGATTTAGGGGTACGCGTATCTAAGGATTTAAAAGTTAGGAACCAGTGCCTGGAGTCTTGCGCAAAAGCTAATAGGATGTTAAGCTTCATAGCGCGTAATTTCGAATTTAAATCGAAGAATATTATATTGCCCCTTTACAAGTCCCTAGTCAGGCCTCATTTAGAATATGCCGTTCAGTTTTGGTGGCCGTATTTGCGTGAGGATATTGATAGGTTAGAAAGGGTTCAGCGTCGTGCCACGAAACTAATTCCGTCATTGCGCAACAAGCAGGGCCGGATTAACCATTAAGCAAAATAAGCCCGTGCTTAGGGCATCAAGGGAAGGGGGGCACCACAGAAATTTTCCATTGTCGGATTTACCATGGATTTATTATACTATTATAATCGCGGCTTATAGCCTATAAGCTGTTGAAAACTGAATTATATATATTCATATATAGTATTTATTTTTTTTCATTGTTTGAATTTGTAGTGAACAACAACCCTTTTGAGAGAATAAATATATTTCGTTGTAATCACACACTTTACGCTTTGCGTTATTATTTTGTTTATATCAAATCTTTGAGCGCCATATTAAAAATACATATAGATTAAATATTTTCGTGTGCTATAGGAAGTTATTCTGAACGTGTGATTTGTGCATATAATATTAAATATATATTTTACATAATCATTTGGTATTGTTTTACAGAAAGATTTAGGTTTATAGAATTGTAATATAAATTAATATTAAAATAAAAGAAACTATAAACTCTCTATATTGCTGTTGTATCAAGTGATGTTTATCACGGCCATTATAATAATAAGATATACTGACCTAAGTTAATTAGCGTTGAAGAAGTTTATCTGTTGCTCTCTCTTCTTCTCTAGGGTAAGTCTATGAAGTGTACTTTATTTGTATATATAACAATATTTTATCATACACGTATCTTTATTTTATAATTTATTTATCTATTGTCATAACAGTATAAAAGAATTTAGATTGTAATAACCAGAGTGAATAATTTGTAATGTATATATAACATCAAACGTAGTTAGGACAATTTAGGCCCTAAGCAAATGTTCATATTTCCTATAATTAAATATTGTGTTTTAAATAAATAAATAAATGTAAATATAAAATGTGGCTCGTTAATAGTGAAATGTTAATATTGATATTTTTATAGATTGCGTATTATTAATTCTAATGTTAAGTATTTTTATTTTATAGGTTTCGGTTCCTTCTTTCGGTTCCTTCTTTTGGTTCCTTCTTTCGATTTGATTTGTATTCAACATTTCGAGTTGATATTTCGGTTGAGTTATATTTAATTGCCACTTATATTTAAATTGCCACTTTGGTTGTGTACGGTTCCCATTTTGTCTTTCTGAGAATAAAAGAACAAAGCCAAGATTGTGATATGTGTAACTGTGTTGATTGCCACATAATATACAAATAAAATATTCTTTTTATTTCTGTATTTTACAGACCCCAAGAACCAAGATGAAACGTGTTCAGTTAAGTGGTGCACAAAAGCGAAAACTATCAAAAGAGAAACAAGAGAAGACTTTGGATTTAGAGTCCAAGACTGCAAAGCTGACTGATTTCTTCACACAAGTTCCACGACCACAACGTCAACATGATATACCGATTCTGAATCAAAACCAATCTCCGTCATCAGAAGTGGACACAAATACCACTTTGATCACTTCAAAATCAAATATGATGACGTTGGAATCACCGAGGTGTCACAAGCAGGTTCATCTACCACATGTCTCACTACTGATCTCACTTTGCCTGTAAATTCTCTTGATACCTCTACTGCAAATGTTGATTCAAGTTGCTTTACAAGACATTCTGGGGTTGAAATAATTGCTGAAAATGAAAGTTTAGTGGACCATGGTGATGGTGGTGAAATGAATCAGTCTGCAGAAGATGAAGTAAATATAGCAAAAGATCCAGGGTTGTGGCTTGATTTCTCTGCTGATGATGTGGCTTATTGGATGCTTGTGGACCCAGTGACTGTCAACACCACAATGGGCCATTTGACAAGTCTTACCGGCATTTCAGTAGTGGCAAACCAGCAAGATACTATTCACAAAAACTTTTCGTTGGGACAAAAGCCAATGGTGAGAAATACAAGAGAGTGGTTATTTATTGTATTCACCATCAACAGGATCAGTTTACTGTTATGTTTGTAAACTGTTTGCTCCTAAAAATGTCTCACATTTTGTTATAAGAGAAGGGTTCAGTGACTGGCGAAATACTATTGTAATTGATCATCATGAAAAAAGCATTACTCACCGAGACTCTATGCTAACATACTTAACTCGCAGACAAGGTGCGGGGTTGGGACAACAGTTGGAAAAACAAATTCAGGAAGAGTGTGATTACTGGGAACATGTCTTGAGGCGTGTCATAGCTGTTATTTGTACGTTAGCTGAACGTGGCTTGTCTTTTCGAGGAACAGAAGAAAGATTTGGATCATTGTAGAATGGGAATTTTTTAGGGCTGCTTGAGCTCATAAGCCGGTTTGATCCATTTTTAGCAGGTCACATTTTGAAATATGGAAATTCTGGCAAAGGAAATCCTTCTTACCTGTCCAAAACCACCTGTGAGGAACTCATTCAACTAATGGCTCAAAAGGTCCACGTACTCATTGTTGACGAAGTAAAATCTTCTGGTTATTTTAGTTTGTCAGTTGATTCAACACCAGATCTATCACATATCGATCAGTTAAGTGTTGTACTTAGGTACTTAAAAGATGGACAGCCTATTGAACGCTTTTAACCTTTCTGAAAATGAAAAGCCATACTGGTGAGGAAATGGCAAATCAGGTGTTGCAGTACTTACGTGAAGTTTGTAAGCTAAACTTTTCAAAATGTAGGGGTCAATCTTACGACAACGCTGCCAACATGTCTGGGCGTTATAAGGGGATGCAGCAAAAAATTTTAGAAACAAACAAGTTTGCTATATATGTGCCCTGTGCAGCCCATTCACTAAATCTGGTAGGCCGAAGTGCTGTTGACTGCTGTCAAGAGGCGGTTAATTTCTTCTCTACAGTGCAGTTGCTCTATACCTTTTTTTTAGCCTCAACCAGCAGGTGGGAAATTCTTAAAGGTTGTATTGGAAATGAAAGTGTCTTAAAATCCCTCTCTGATACCAGATGGGAGGCACATGCTATGGCAACAGCAGCAATTTTGAAATCTTTCCTTAAAATTTTAGAAGCGTTAGAATGTATAGCTGAAGACCAGTCACAAAAGGGAGACACTAGAAGAGAAGCAAATAATATTGCAAATAAGATGCAAGAGCTAGAATTCGTTTTTATGTTGAATTTTTGGGATGAGATTTTGCAAAATTTTCATAGAGTAAGCAAAGTTCTACAGAATAAGGATGTGAACTTAAAAACATGTGCAGATCTGTATGGATCATTAGCTGACCAACTGTGCACTTCACGAGATGAATTTGAAAGATATGAAGCAGCTACAAAGGAAATGCTACCAGATGTTGATTACAAGGCAGCTCAAACTCGCAAACGTATCAGAAAGAAGGTACCCAATGACGGAGATGCACCAGAAGTATATCTGAATGCCAGAGATAAATTTCTTATCACCACCTTTTACACAATTGTTGACAAACTTGAAACTGAGATGAGAAGAAGAGGAGAGATATACAAAGAAATAGCAGAGAGATTTTCTTTTCTAAGTGATGTGCCACATAGTGTCACCACTTCATCATCTACTGAAATTGAAAGGTATTCTCAGGGTTGTAAAAAGATGATTGATGCTTACCAGAGGACTTGAACACTAATTTCTCTGCTGAGCTTCAGCAGTTTCACTCATATGTGTGCCATAAGTTCAGTGCAAAAAAAAATGTAAAAACAAGATTCAGTCATGCTGAACTTTATAAAATAATTGTAGAAGACAATATTGAGTGTGCCTTCCAAATGTAGAAATTGCCTTTCGTATATTTTTAACATTAATGGTCACAAATTGCTCAGCTGAGCGTTCATTTTCTCAGTTGAAGTATATTAAAAATACCAACAGAACAACTATGCAACAAGGCAGGCTGGATGCCTTATCTCTACTAAGTATAGAAGCAGATGTGTTACGTAAGATTAGTTTTGAGGATCTGATCAAAGACTTTGCAATTAAAAAAAGTAGGAGAAAACTTTTCAAATATAAATGAAGTGGAAGTATACAAAAATAAACATTATTTTCCATCTTACTGTAAGTTTTGTTTCATTTCAAAAAATAAAATTTTATTTTATGGTTTATTTTTGTTTATATTTTGAATTACATATATATGGGGCACCAAAATCTTTTAAGTGCTTAGGGCCTCTAAAGGTCTTAATCCGGCCCTGGCAACAAGCCTTACGACGATAGGATTAAAGAGTTAGACTTACATTCACTCAAAACTAGGAGATTAAGGGGGGAGCTTATTGAATTTTTCAAAATCGTTAGTAACATCGATAACGTAAATTTTGACAAACTGTTCACTTTCGATAATAGCAATACTCGTAATAACGGATTTAAGTTGCGTGGCAGACGTGACGTTTCATTACTAATATCGCTAAAAACTTCTTTACGTTTAAAGTAATTGATAAATGGAATAATCTTCCCCCGCCCGTCGTGAACTCTAGCAGCGTTAATATGTTTCAGAACCGTTTAGATAGGCACTTTAAAAATATTAACTTTGTTTAATATAATAATAAGCACAATTAGTAACAGGAGCTCTGGGGGTGATGGTCGGGGATGAGTCTGTAGATCTGTCGATCCTCACCCTTCTCCCTCTCCCTCGTTAAAAATATTAACGTTGTTTAATATAATAAAACAATTAGTAACAGGAGCTCTCGGGGTGATGTCGGGGATGAGTCTGTTGACGATTAATGCCAGCTTGTGACATGCCAGCGTGTGATATGTCAGCAAAAAAAAAAATTAGACTAACACGAACTTAGATGTAGCTCGTAGCGTAAACTCACCCACTTTTTGTTATTCTTTATACTTTTTTTTTCTCTCCTTACTTGCATGTCTGTAATTCTCTTCATTGCATGTCTGTAGTTTGCATGATATGGTAGTGTTTGAGTTAAGAATGTGTTGCATGGTTTGTAATGCGTTCTTATTTTACTACTTTTCATCTTTCACCCCTTTCCGGCAGAGTGGGCTGCATCTTCTACCTCTTATGGAGTGGAGGACCGGTCTGCAACAGCTGGAAGTATTCTCTTCGACTATTTTTCCGACTTGTCGGCAGTGGCTGGCGGATGATGATGGTGTCTTTCTTTCTCTTTTCTGAATGAATTTTAACCCACGAGTGATTGGTTTTGCTACTTACTTAACCCCTTATTCTCTTCTTTTAATCCCTTACTTTCTTCTTTCTCTCGGGCTAACCTTAGAGTGGATCTTAGGGTCTTTGTTAGTCTTAACTTCTGTAGATCTTTGATGTTAGGTACCCTCCAAAGGAAGAAATCGGGAGCCGTGAGATCAGGTGATCTGGTTGGGGGGGTGGGGTGCTAGTTTAAATTACCAAACCGTGATATGACTTTGCTGGGAACTGCTCTTGAAGGAAGTTCATGCAGATTCGAGCTGTGTTGCTAGTAGCCCCATCTAGCATGAAAAGCACTTTCCTCGACGTTCAAGTTCTGAAAGGAAGAAATTCTGCAACATCCCCAGATGTTGCTCAGCTGTCACTGTTACAGTGGGACCAGCTTCAGAAAAGTAAGGCCCAGTAATGGCCGGAAATGAAACCGCTGCTCATACCGTCATTTTTCCTGGGTGCAGTTCCTTCTGATGCAGATTTAAGGGATTTTCTTCATTGCAGTAACAGCAATTTTGTTTGGTCACGTATCCATTTAAAGAAAAGTGTGCCTCATATCGGAGATGAACAAATTGTCTATCACTATTCCATCATTCTGCGTCATTTCAGTAAGGGTTTGACAAAAGTGTAAACGACGCTCCCTGTCGCTGTCTTTCAAGTGCTGCGCTGCCTGCGCCTTATACGGCAAAAGCTCCGGCTTGATTCAAAATTCTGTATGTGGTTTTACAGCTTGTTCCAGTTTCTTGCGAAAGCGACGAACTGACTTGAATGGGCCGAGTTGAATTGCTATCGTTACTACTGCTATTGTTTCTTGGGTCCATGCCATTCGTATTCAGCCAGGTCTTCTGGCATTAACTACAGATTCCGATTCGCGGAATCTCTCAACATACCGTTGAAATGTTTGTTGTGCTTCCACCTCTACAATCTTTACGCGATGAGCTAGCTCCCAGTTATCCATGTCAGATGAAACTCCGAACCGAAAGAAAATACCGAATGATCATGAAAAAAATTATAACTCCTTATTCAAATGCGTCCATTTTCTCCGACATACTCGTATTTATTAATAAGAAAAATGTGACCAATTATTTTTGCATCATTATTTTAGACTTTATCATTATCTTATACAGAATCCAATTTCCCCACTGTATGGGTTCGAGTGGTGATGAAGATTACCTAAGTACTGTGTGTTTCCATACCGACAAAACAGAACCAGTCCCGAGTACTTCTAATAATGATTACCTTATAAACAGGTACTTCAAACACGATATTTCATGACGGTCTCTCTTAAACCCCATAAACTGGGTGTATTATCCCAGTATGGATGAATAACATTCCTAAACGTAATTAAGAACTCCGCTATAGAAGGGCCATAGCCAAATTTTAGTGTTCCGTGAATAAGGTTATACGTGAACACAAATGATAAAACTAGCACATCACCAATCCAGAGCAACGGCTGAGAGGTAAGAACGCATCACTGTCTTCCCTGTGCTCTCTTCGGGCCCCGCTGCGCTCTCATAATTCGATTTATACCATTAAATGCTTTACCACCTATTTTCCCATTTTTTAATCACGATAATTTGTAATCATTGAGAGTTGAACGCCGCAAATACCCTACCAGTGTGTCCATGTGGCACTATTATAACAGTGCCAAAAATAGAATCGTGAAAATAGATTCAAATTCGCGGGTCGAATCCTATCAATCCTAATTTAATTTATTTCAGCACTCGTAATGACATGTATTTTTTTGCACATCCGCATTTTATTGGCAACGTTTCAACATTAAATCATTTTCGTAACTATTTTTCGATAATTTAAACCGTGTTTAACTTGTATTGAAAAATAGAAGGCGAATTTCAGTATAAAAGTTAATGTACAAATAACGAACTTTTAAAAAAAAAAAAAAAAAAAAAAACTTTTTTATTTGATGGTTTTTGAAACTTTTCACAATTGCAATTCTAACAAATTGAGCAGATAATAAAATTTAAATAGGGTTTGTATTAAGTCTGTGATTTCTTAATAATTTCATTGGTTTAGTAATAGGTCATATTCAAGATCAAGATAATAACTGTTTAAACCAAACCAATCCCACCCGAGAGAATTTCCGTCCGTAGCTCAGTGGGGTATAACACCGTTTGTCTGTGAGCATAAACACTGAGGGCTGGGGTTCGATCCTTAATAATAATAATAATAATCCAGGCGTTAGCACATTAGTTATGGTGTGTGTGTGTGTATATATATATATATATATATATATATATATATATATATATATATAAAATCTACAAGTGGACGGAAGCCAACAATATGAAGTTTAACTGAGAAATTTTAGCTGTAACGGACACGGTACAGAAGAAGAGAAGACCTAAAATCTATGGAATATTACACTCCAAATGGACAGGAAATTCAGAGAAATTCTAAAGCCAAAGATTTAGGGGTTGTAATGACTGATGATGCGAAATTTGAAACACAAAATAAGATAGCAGTGAACAGAGCAAAGAGAATAACTGGGCAGATACTGAGAACCTTTAAACGAAGGGATAGGAATATAATGATTCCTCTACTGAAAACACTGATCATACCCAAATTGGAATACTGCTCGGTCCTAACATGCCCATATAAAAAAGAAGACATTAGACAGCTAGAAGGGATTCAGAGAAGCTTCACAGCCAAGATCAAGGGGTGCAAAGAACTAAATTACTGGGAAAGGTTACGCGAATTAAACCTATATTCACTGGAAAGGAGAAGAGAGAGAGAGACCATTATTTACACTTGGAAAATAATGGAGAAACTAGTCCCTAATCTTAATCTGAACCCCGTAACTCCCCAAACAACGGTGGAAAGTAGAAAAGGAAGACTGTGTCATGTTCCCAAATTAAAGACGAGACAGGGAACATCCTTAACCCTGAAAGAAAATAGTTTTGTTGCGAGAGGACCAAAACTGTTTAATCAGCTGCTCAAAGACCTAATGAACACGAGTGGTGTTGCGGTGGACATCTTCAAAAGAAGATTAGACGCCTGGCTCAGAACAATCCCCGATGAGCCTGGCGTACCTGGCTGTGTGAGGTGGAGAGTACAATAAACCAACTTACTACTTCACCAGGCCAACTCGAGAGGAGGGGTGACAAGCTTGACCTTCGTGAAATGAGGAATCCTCGCACGGAACATTTGAAAAGTTGAAAGGTGTGTGTGTGGTGTGTGTGTATTAGGTAAACTTTATATATGTAGTTTAGCCTGAGCGCCGTGCCAGTTTCCGCCCTTCCGAAATCATTATTATTATTTCGTGAAAATGAGATCACTCGCGGAGTTTATATACATTTTTTCTGTCAATAAAAATGTAATGCATAACACTAAAGTTTCACCTCAAAACTGAGTTCGCATTTCAACACTTTCTACAATCGATAAACACTTCTCTCTTTTATGCCTCTCTTTTATTCTTTCTTTTACTGTTACAAAACTTCTGTCCTTAGAATTGAGTAGCGAGTTTACCACAATAAAATGCCAAATACATTTACAGCGTATCGTAAACCTCATTTTTTGAACCCAAAACTATAAAAAATGTGAAAAGAATATATATATATATATATATATATATGTAAAGAACGACGTTGTATAGAAGAACGTTCCGCACAAGATGAGAAGGGAGAACGAACAAATGAAAAATGAGGTAACCACCCGGGAATCGAACCCGGGATCTTCCGATTGCCGGTCAGATATGCTAACCACTACACCATGGGCCTCGATTAATCAGAAGTCGTAATTCTCCTACATACGAGCAGAAACCAACGCCCTGAGGGGGCACCTGCCGCATGGTGTTGTTTGCAGTTAAAATGTATATATGTGCGGTATGCGGGAGGTGCCCCCTCAGGGCATTGGTTTCTGCTCGTATGTAGGAGCAAACAACTGTGTGTTGTTGCAGTTAAAAAAAAAAAAAAATATATATATATATATATATATATATATATATATATTAGTGATGTAGCGGATGTCATTTTTTTCACATCCGCGGATGCGGATGAGGATGTTTGATTTCAACATCCGCGGATGCGGATGCGGATGTCTACATTTTCGTTATTTTTTAGGATATATTCGAGATTTGTTGTGTTTAACGTATATAATAAGTTATATAGAGAGAGCTGTAGCTATAATGTAGTATAATTGATTAATTGTACAATAATTGCTGTACTTTTCCCTGAACATATAAAATAATAGCAAGCATCTAACTAATATAGAAATCAATTAGTGAATTCGTCTGCAAATAAATTCGTTATATTTTGTTGAGTTTCAGCCACAATTAGAAACATAATTGTGTTACCCGACCTCTTTCCCCAACCTCCACCCTTATAGAAAGAGATCTTTAATTAGCTTGATAACTATTTATATTAAGTTTAAAGTTTTATTAGGCATATTTATAAATGAGTAATTAAAATAAAGTAAACTAAGATGTTCATCGTTTAATATTCAAACTTAATTATAGGAAGGTTATGCTTAAGGAACATTAATTTTTCTGCCTTTTCTGCTGCCAGTCTGTTTCTCTTTTCATCATATATTAATCCAGCACTGCTAAATAATCTCTCGCTTGGTACGCTTGTTGGAGGACGTGCTAAATGTTTCCTCGCAAGTTTACTCAAGTATGGATAGATATTCTGCGTATTTTTCCACCAACTAATAGGATTGTCACATGCAGCCAGGCGTTTTTCTTGGTGATAGCTCTCGATCATTTTTACTACATCTTTTGACATCGCGTAGGTCTCGTCATCGCTGCTTGACTCAAGAAACTGAGAGAGAGATTCTGTGATAGATTTGCTTGTTGAAGGTGTTGGTTCTGTCACTGAAACTTTGATTCTTTTGGTGGGTGGCGAAGCGACAGATTCAAGAGATTGAAGCTCTTCACTGCTTTGGCAAGTGATGATTTAACTCGTTCTAATGTACTAGGTGAAAATAACTTAGCTTTGTAACGTGGATCTAAGTAGGTTGCAAGAGAGTAACTTCATACAAGAACAGCCTCTCGTCTTGTCGCTTGCATCACTTTTGCGCACAATGAACTAGTTCTATTTTATAGTAGAATTTGATAATTTCCGCTTATTAATGACGTTTTATCTCAACGGTCCACATCCGCAGTCCAAAGTGCGGATGCGGATGCGGATGCGAGAAAATGTGCTGTTCCGCGGATGCGGATGTGACCTACATCACTAATATATATATATATATATATATGTTAAACACAGACCGTGCATGGAACAAGGAACTCTTCTGGGAAAATTAAATCCACTATAGTCCGAATAAGTAATGCGAGAGACCCGTTTGCCCACGTCGGGCTAAAATCATGAAAAAGAAAAAAACTATGGTATTTGTCATTTACCATTACTTATTCGGACTATAGTGGATTTAATTTTCCCAGAAGAGTTCCTTGTTCCATGCACGGTCTGTGTTTAACATATAATGTTCTCAGGGAACCATTCTGAGTTTGTGTATACTAAACGGACGTGTTTCGTGCCTTGAAAAGTGGACGCTCAATGTCCCGGTTGAGGTTTAAGTTTTTGTTTTTTTTTGGCTAAAAATACAATAGTACCCCTTTTTTCTTTGATTTATTCACACGACGTGAATGCAACGAGTCTTTTACTTATATAGAGGTTCTGAGTGTAGGGATCTAGGCTTGCTTTAAACCCTAGATCCACGTCCCAAAGCTGGATCCTGTCTGCTTTGCAGATAGCTGGTGAGGGAAGCTATATTTATGGATCTCTTTGCGAGAGACCCGTTGCCCACGTCGGGCTAAAATCATGAAAAAGGAAAAAAAAACTATGGTATTTGTCATTTACCATTACTTATTCGGACTATAGTGGATTTAATTTTCCCAGAAGAGTTCCTTGTTCCATGCACGGTCTGTGTTTAACATATAATGTTCTCAGGGAACCATTCTGAGTTTGTGTATACTGTATATATATATATATATTAGGGTGACACTTATTTTCGAAAGTTTGAATTGTTATCGGGACGGGCGCGTTTCTGGTTCCATTTTGTCAAAAAATATCGTGTGTAAAATATTTTTGAAATAAAACAATATTTAGAACTGCCTCAATACGGTCAAAGTTTGTATATTTTCTCGAAAAGTCGAAATTTTGATCATGATGTTCTATGCCTCTAGCAAATAAAATATCACTTCTAGTTTGTTCAAGCTACTAATCTTGACCTAAACATATAACTGGACTTCATACTTTCAACTCTAGGTCCCCCTCAACTCGAGTATTAGCCCCTCAAGGGGGGGGGGGGGGTATCATGGGCGCCCATCTCCCTCTCATTGTTGCCTACTTTGCAGAGGTCACGGTGGACTTGCGGGCGGTTGGGAAGTCACAGCGGTGCTTCTCGACCACTTGTAAGAGGAACTGCCTTTGGTCTTCACTCTTGGTAAGGGCCAGGTTGAAAGACTGCATCAACGCCACCCCGCGCTCCGCGAAGTCATTGACAACTTGAAGGGCCTGGACTCGGCGGGATGCGGCGATGAAGGCTGGGTCCGTCCGCCACTCCTCCGGATCCTTGAGCAGGAAGGCGGTGCTGATGTCCAGAACCTTGAAGAACTCCTTTGATGTAGTCGTTGTGAACTTGGCCAATGTATTGTTGGCGATTGAGGCGGTGGACAGGTCCACATTGATACGCCGCGGGGGATCCTCCGATCCTTCCTCTTCTTCCATCGCTTTAATCATCTCCCGCTTTGTCGCCAAGTCGATACCCTCGTCGAAGATGGCCAGGGTGACGAGGCGCTCGCTCAAGTACCATAGGTGCCTGGCGAAGACTGTCGCCGTCGCCTTGGCCACCGCTGAGTCCGGATAATAGACGAGGGCCTTGAGCAGCGCGAGGTCCGCGGCTGGGGCCGTTGCCGGGAGCGGCGCTTTGTACCAGGCCGTCACGTAGATGGACACGGCGAAGATGGAATCGCCGGATTCCAGCCGCTTCGCCTGACGACATCTGAAACTGTTCCCGGAACAGGAACAGTTTGATGGCATAGATGACTTTTGCCATCCAGCGCGCGCGATGGAAGGCGCCGGGACGAGCGAACCGGGCACCCCGCTTGTTCGGACCGCCCAGCACAATTACAGAGAGCTCCAGAAGTTCCCTGTAGTCATCACGTGGATGTTGACCGTCGAGGAGGCGGCTGAATTCGATCAGCAGGTCGTCGCGGGCGTCCTTCAGGTGCTGCGGCATGGTTCCATCCTCGAAGGGCTTCGCTTTGGTTTGATCGATGAAGTCCCACTGGGCGGCGAATCGTTTGAACAGGAGGATGTCAGGACCAGTAGAGGGACCGAGGCACGCCGTGAATGCCTTCTCGCACACCAGTTCGTGGATGTGGTGGCGGCAAGCCAAATGAAGCACTGTCTTCTCGAGTTTCTGCTCAATGATATAGCAAGCTCCTCCTGAGAGTCCTGTGTTTGAGGCGGTGGTGTCAAAAGAGAGGGCACAGATCCGTCCCTTGATGTCCCAATCCTCGAGGGCAGAGAGGACGGCTTCCGCCATGGCGCGGCCGGTGCCGTCGGGGAGGCTGGGCACAGCCAGAAGCTTGTCGACGTTCTCCCCAGACACCAGAACTGGAAGGCGATCTTCAGCAGGGCCTCCGTCAGCCGCTGGTACGATTTTTTTTCCCGTCCCAGTGAATGGTCAGCGGCACAGTAGGATGGAAGGCTGCCTTCATTTCCGCTGCTGCCATAGCACGGAACTTTGCTCGGTCGCGGCGGGAGGATTCGCGGTTCAAGACCAGCTCCTCAGGGTCGTGGCCCAAGCTCCTCGCAGCCGCCGACAGCAAAAAAACACCTTCTCGGTCGGTAAGTTTCGTCCGATCCATCGCTGCGGAGAGATCAGGGGTGATCATCTTTTTCGACACGCGGAATCGCTTGGGTGGTAAAGGGGTCGTAGATGCTTCTGCATTCGACGTGGACGGGCCCGGGAGAGAGAGCTCTTCCTCTTCTTCTCGGCGACGACGCCGTGTCGGTGACCGAGTCGGGCTGCTTGCACCTGAGCTGGAGCTCGATGCCAGTTCGACGAGTTCTTCTCGGCTCTCTCTGTTCGCCCTTTCATCATCTTGCCGGCGGCTCCTTTCCGCTTCCTGTCTCCTCGCACGCTCCTCCTCAGTGTGCAGCGTCATGTCACGTGTGGAGGAGATGCGGCCGCGCCGCACCTCGGCCCTTTGTCCCGTCAGGAACTCCCTGTCCTCTTCGATTGTGATCATCGACATCGCCTGTTCGTGTGCGATGTCGAAGAGGCGGTCAAGGGATGAGAGGAACTCGGCCTCGTTCCTGATTTGGGTCACAGTGCGCCGTTTCGAGTTCTTGTTCAGAGCCCGCCACTTCTCGTACATTCGGAGAACCTTGTCCCTTGCGCGTTGGTCTTTCTGCGTAGGAATACGGGACCGCTCCCAGAATTCCTTGACTGCGGTCACTGTCTCAGCGGCTGCTTCGTTGATCGGCTTCTTGACGTCAAGGTGAAGGTGGAAAAAGTACTGAAGCGCCTGCTTTCCCGTAGGCAGCATGCTTCCTGTGATGCTGTGGTCCACGTCCCCAGGAGATAGACTGCTGTTTTAGATCTTGTTGCCGAAGCCATCACGTCGTTTCAGAACTCACTGAAAAAGAGAATGAAACACTGTTAGTGTTGGCAAAACTCGTCCCAACCCATTTTCTACTTAGAATAACATGTTCTTTCGCCTGTATCAATATTTGGATAAACTCGTGTTACACCCTGTATAATACCTCATTTTAGTCTTCTGTACACCAGTGCGGAAGACTAAACCAACGACTCTGACCGTCCGTCTGTCTGTCTGTTATCATTTTTCAACTCAGAAACTACAGCAGATATCGAAACGAAAACTGACATGATAACAGAACGCCATGAGTACTTTTCGACAAAAAGTATAAACTTTGACCTCGTTGAGGCAGTTCTAATTATTATTTTATTTCAAAAATATTTTACACACAATGTTTTTAGACAGAATGACACCAGAAATGCGCCCGTCCTGATAGAAATTCCCAAAAAATGAAAAACACCCCAAATAAGTGGCACCCTAATATATATACATATATGAGAGCGGGCGCGCGCGCGCGAGCCGAATTTCAATCTTAGAGTTATCAGTGATGTGGAAAGGTCCCTTTGTCCCAAAAGAGGTGAACTGGTAGGGAGAGAGTTTGAGGGAAGGACGAGGGGAGCTTGAATGAGGGTAAAGGGGAAAGTTCGAACGGTTAGCGTTCACATAAAAGAATGTGGAGGACGATTGGACATAAGTTAGACATACAAAGTCATCGTAAAGGCTCTCTCTATATAGAGAGGAAGAGGGAGAGTGAGAGACTGTATTTGAAACTGCCTATAAACTAAGAGTTTGGTCCAGCTTGTGTAGAGCAAGTTCGAGCTTGCGTGAGGGTATTTGTAATTTGGTATTTTTTTCCAGTACTTAATGAATGAATTAAAAATAATAATGGCTCAGTAAACTCGCAAGAAGTTCATTACTTCCCCATAACTTTCCGAACTCATTTATTGAGTTTACCTCTAATAATTTAGGGCCTATTGAGTTTATTAAAAAAAATAATAATCATGAATAAATTACGCAGTTTACCTGAATGATAAAAGAAAAAGGGATTCACTTGCTTTGGAAAATACATTTAAAATAGTGAATATTTGGGGGACGATTTGTTCGTTGAAGAGTGTCCAACCCTCGTGTGATCCATTTATACCCATCGATGATTTCCGGGCTTCCGCTATGTTTTTGGTATGCGTTTGGTTTAAATGGTATACTATAGGTAAGATAGGTGGTTTTTTTATATTATTATTATTATTATTATTATTATTATTATTTTACCATCCCTTTCCTATTTAGAAGTAAAAGCAGTACTCTCTCAATTACGAACCATTAATTTTTCCCTTTTCTTTTTCTCTTAACCCTCTTCTCCACCTGTGACTCGGGATCTCAATTAACATTTGAGAGCATCAACAAAGCAACCTTTTCTTTCTTCTTTTCAAGCATTGGAAGCCTTTGTTCTTTTAAGAGTAAACAGACAGAGAGAGAGAGAGAGACTCCCTAGTTTGCTTCTTTTTTAAAAAAAAAAAACTTTATTCTCTCTCTCTCTCTCTCTCTCGTCCGTTCTGACTGACGAGAGAGTTGGGGTATGTGGGTGTATTTGTGTCATACGCAGTTGCTTTCATAGAATACTTGGTTACAGTAACCAAATGCTTGGTTAACTTTCCGACAACCAATCCGAGTAGTTAATTCAGCTATGCTGTACGAGGTGATTCAAAAGTCTCGCTTCATAAATATGTATACAATAAATACCTACGAGACTTTTGAATAACACATTATTCCACTAACCATTTAAGTTCGTTTATACCAGAAAAATAACTATGGTTTATGCCATCACCGCATGGTTGGATCAACCTTCTGGAACCAAATACTTGGTTGTTCAACCAAATTTTCTTCTATCCGATCGGGGTAATTGATGCCTTCTGATAAACGAATGTTATTATATGAACGAAGATATTTCATACCCACACCATATACCCACCAATGTATGTAAAGCGGAACCACCACCTCACCAACAACATAGCGATGTAATTTTGAGAAACCTTTGTGTTTGTAGCAGGGTTGTGGAGTCGGTCCAAAATTTTCCGACTCCGACTCCACACACTGTAAAAATTCGACTCCGACTCCGACTCCACACATTGTAAAAAATCTAAAAATCTGAATCCGACTCCTCGCATTTTAAATATACGACTCCGACTCCTCTAGTGTTTCACTCTATAATTATCATAATAATAAGACATTTCATCACCACCACACTAAGTGTGAAATTTTATATTTTATATTTTATATTTAAATAAATATTAATTGTATATTCTGAAAATGTAAAAAAAAAATATTAAAAAAAACTTAATCTAGGGGCTATCAATGAATAAGGTTTATTGACCAAAAAAACTAAATAACCTAAATGTTAGTATTTAGGATTTAGAAATTAAGGGTGACACAGGACACAGAAATTGGAGTCGGAGTCGGAAGTTTTTTACCGATTCCGACTCCGCCCTGAAACGTACGACTCCACGACTCCGACTCCACGACTCCGACTCCACAACCCTGGTTTGTAGAGCGTCTCGTGGCTCGATCGGTTTGGGCGCCGCCTGGCAGTGCTGCGACTCCGCTGAGTCGTGGGTTCAAGACCCAGTGCTTTCTCGAGCCGGGTGGGTCTCTCTTCTGTATCTTACGTTACGACAAAGTGGCGGGCCGGCCACCCCGTTTAAACTGACTCGGACTAAGGGAGGCCAGGCTCGGGGCCCTTACCCCTCATTTCCTTTGGGGAGGGGGATACGAGATATACACTCGTAGTTGTTACGTTTGCTTTTGTGAGGATTCCCTTTCGTGGAAATACAGTATATTCAGAATCAGGTATGGCAAGGGCATAATCATTCTGTATACCCATGCATGAAGGATATTCTCAAGGGGTTAGTAACTCCCTAAATTTTATTAATCGACTATAATACATCATCATTCAAAATAACATTTTTCTTTTCTTTAATGATACTTAACCGTACTGTGAAAATACCCTGGAAGTATCCCAAAGAAATTGAACCTTTCGCTTGTTTTTGTCATATGGAACCATCGTGTCACTTGCTGGTCCGTTTTGTTGTCAGTTCCCATCAAGTTATGGCGCATTTTTGTTGTAATATCTGAATTTTATCCGTAGTGGTGGTATCTCTCTAGAGATGTGTGATGAATGTAAAAAATATCTTTTGCGAGTCCTAATTTACGGCGTAGAAAAAAAATAACCTTCGTACAAATGAAATTTATCCCATATTAAAATTCTTCGTAATCCTTAGGACCTATCACTCAGTCCTCTGTTTTTTAGAATCTTAAGATTATTGTGACTCATTAGGGTGTGTCAATTTTAGTAAAGTCAACAATTCAAAAAACTACTAGTGACCAAATGATGCATTTTTATGTGCTAAATCGAAATATGGCTTTAAAATCCAGGTTTGACCACTCCTAGCTACTTATATTTGAAGTTGAAGTTTACGAAAAATCAGCAATTTTTGCAAGTATTTTTTTTATTGTATATAACTACATTTTACATACATTACATACAATTAAAGACATTTTGATTGTATTTCAATATTAAAACTTAGAAATATAGATAGGCTTCTTGAACTTTGCTAAGGATGCCATGTCTGCCTTGCTCTTGTTCCTGGACATGAGCTCCCTACTTGCCACCTGGCCACTGATGTAGTGATGTACGCCTCCCTCCTCTCTTGTGAGTAAACATGTTGTGCTGCTTCAGTTGTCATCCTTACACACCTCTCTACTGACTGTGTGTGTGTGTGAGGGCCATGCAGGAACTTCCATTGGTCTATCCAGAAACTCCTTGATTGCAGCAGTGGTGAGGGAGCAGGTCAGAGGAGGGTCAGTCACGCCAGAGTTCAAGTCATTAAGCTCCGAGAGTTTGGTGGCATCTGGGTTGATGTCAGGAGTCTTCTTGGGTCTGACACTGCAGTCTCTTACGTGTGTATTCTCATCTTCACCTGTGATTTCCAGTAATTTAGGGTGTGTCAATTTTAGTAAAGTCAACAATTCAAAAAATACTAATGCTCAAATAATGTCATGTAATGCTCAAATGATGTCATATTATCTAGCAAACTTAGAAATATCTTTAGTGTTGTTTAAAAAAGCCATTTACCTACTTATATTTGACCAGGACGAAGGAGGACGAAGACTTCATACCAGACTCAGTCTGGTATGAAGTCTTCGTCCTCCTCTCTCCTCCCTGCCTCCTCCACTCAAGCATTCACAATCAAAACTCCAGCATTTGTGACTATGTGAAACTTAGAAACCATACTGCACACAAAAAATAACCAAAGTTGACCACACATATCAATGCACATTTGATATACGATGCTACAGTCATATTTAGGTGATATTTCAAACCTTTATGGTCAAATATAAGTAGGTAAATGGCTTTTTAAACTAAATATATTTCTAAGTTTGCTAGATATATGATATCATTTGAGCATTAGTAGTTTTTGAATTGTTGACTTTACTAAAATTGACACACCTAAATTACTGGAAATCAGAGGTGAAGGAGCTGAGGACACACAGGTAGGAGACTGCAGTGTCAGACCCAGGAAGACTCCTGACATCAACCCAGATGCCACCAAACTCTCGGAGCTTATTGACTGGAACTCTGGCGTGACTGACCCTCCTCTGACCTGCTTCCTCACCACTGCTGCAATCAAGGAGTTTCTGGATAGACCAATGGAAGTTCCTGCATGGCCCTCACACACACAGTCAGTAGAGAAGTGTGTAAGGATGAAACTGAAGCAGCACAACATGTTTACTCACAAGAGAGGAGGGAGGCGTACATCAGTGGCCAGGTGGACAGTAGGGAGCTCATGTCCGGGAACAAGATCAAGGTAGACATGGCATCCTTGGCAAAGTTCAAGAAACGTATCTATATTTCTAAGTTTTAATATTGAAATACAATCAAAATGTCTTTAATTGTATGTAATGTATGTAAAATGTAGTTATATACAATAAAAAAAATACTTGCAAAAATTGCTGATTTTTCGTAAACTTCAACTTCAAATATAAGTAGCTAAGAGTGGTCAAATCTGGATTTTAAAGTCATATTTCGATTTAGCGCACAAAAATGCATCATTTGGTCACTAGTAGTTTTTTGAATTGTTGACTTTAAAATTAACACACCCTAGTGACTCATCATGTAGTTCAACCAAGAATAAACGAGTCCTGCATCAAAATTTAATCACTCCTTAAAGAAGAAAAAATAGGGAAAAGAGAGTGCTTTTTATTTTAATGTAAATAAAACCTATTTATTTTATTTACGAAACTGTCGCCGCTTTATAGATAGACTACACACAAATGATGAAACCCAGTTGGTCTGGTGTTTGAAAAAGTAGATGTCAAAAGGCGTACGCCTTAGGTAATAACATACAATATTCATCCATATTTCCTAGCTCATAGAGGTGATTTGTATGCTGTTTTGTATTTTCTGTTTGCTTTAAACTTTTATCGCTTTCTGGCAGTGCTTTTGATCAGACATACCAATTAGCCAATTTTTAGAATATATTTTTTTTAATAGGGAGTTATTTTATGACTGTCATAGGCATTTGATTGTATGTAAATACATTTAAAAGTATATTTCATGTAACTGGAACTTTAAATTTGACAAAGATTGTCTATTAAATTAAAATATGTAATAAAAAATTCTGCGCATCTGTGTACGCATCTGCATAAAATATCAAGTGTCACGTGATGTTGACGTCAGTTGCAAATGTGAGTGCCCGCTGTGAACTCGATATTGATATTGTTATCCAAAGTATTTTTTACTGTGGCCAATGTTTTGTGTATGTAATGCATTTATGCGTAGTTTGAATTTGTGAAAATACAGCGAATAATGTACATAAAAACTTTTCTCTTCGGTTCCCTTTAAATGACACAAAAGGGCAGTTCTTTGGTTAGGAAGTAAGCGAAAGTATCATAAAAAAAATTTATTCATTGACACCAAACCTTATCAAATGTTAATTAATTAATTTTACATATCGTAGGCGATTATTCTATTTGACCGTCAATTAAATTTACCATCGCTATGGTAAACTTTAACGATGAGTAAAAAAGAAATCCCAGACCAGCACCAAAAACCAAGGTAAGATATCGGTAGATCCTAGACTAGGATGGCTAATCAATCAACCGAAAGTTAGTTCAGAACTTTCAGTAAGAGGAGCTTTCGGCACCTTGGCCTCCCAGTAAGTAAGGCTAGTATTGTTGGCATTTAGATATTGGACCTTTGTGACTCTTGTTACTTGTAGCCTGTGAGCCAATAGGCTACAGTAGGCTGTATGCTCCTATCGAGCTTGTTGGCCTGTGGTAAAGCTTATGACTAGGTTGGTGCAAGCCACTGGTCAGTAGGCTATACAGTGCCTGAAGAACTCCTGCAGGCCTATAAACTATTGACCCAAGGTCTCGGAGACTATTACTCTCGTTGGCAGATAAGCTATGTTGGAGTAAGTGTAGTTTACGTCCCCCTGACGCCAAAGGGGGGACAAACTACACTAGGTCAAAGTTGGGGAACATAAACTACACTAGGATCTTTTAGGAGACATTTTTAAATGAATCCATCAAATAAAACGTTAAAACGAACGAAAATATTACGGCGGACCCTAAAGCAAAAGCACCCCCTGTATAATTTCTTTATTTATGGTCAGATTTTTATGAAATTTTCAATATAGAGATTTTCAAGGCGGACATCGGAATAACACGCACCATTTTTTTAAGAAAATGTGAACATTTCTTAAAAAAAAAAACGGACATAGTTGACCTAACCAGGTCTTCAGTGTTATTCCGATGTCCGCCATTAAAGGCCAGGTTAGGTCAACTGTATGCCCTTGACAATTGGTTAGATTAAGTCGTGTTATTTCGTTAAAACTAACGAAAATAACACGACTTAACCAATTGTCAAGGGCATACAGTTGACCTAACCGGGCTTCAATGGCGGACATCGGAATAACATTGAAGTCCCAGTTAGTATTTGAAAATAAAATCATAAAAATCTAACCATAAATAAAGAAATTACACAGGGGGTGCTTTTGCTTTAGGTGCGCCAATATTACGACTTAACCTAACCAATCGTCAATATATATATATATATATATATATTATATATATATATATTATATATATATGACGATGGGTTAGGTTAAGTAATATTTTCGTTAGTTTTAACGTTTTATTTGATTACGTTCCCCAACTTTGTCCGCGTATACCTAAACTACACTAGGATGATGTAGGGGAACATTAAACTACACTAGGCACCACAGGGGGACGTAAACTACACTTACTCTGATATGTTAGAGGTATAGATCCTATAGAGTATAGATGACAGCCTACAGCCTAAGTCGGCTGTCATCTGTAGAACGTAATGTAGCTTATAGGCCTACAGGAGTAATAAGTCAAAACCCTAAGCAGTGTTTTTTATTAAGTTTTTTAAGGGAGCCACTTCTTCAGAACATACACGCTGAGAGAGTCGCATATATATTATATATATATATATAAATTAAATAGCATATATTTGTACACACACACACGCACAGCTTATCAGCTGTTCTTTTGTGATGGCGATCCTATATAAATTGAATATATCCAAATTTCTCTCTCTCTCATTCCATGCATCGAGAACCGCCACTTAGGCCATCACGAGCCTCATTTGGCTCGGAGCTGCGCAATGAGTACCACTGCCCTAAGACAATAGCTTATAGACCTACAGGAGTCCTATAGGCCCTATATAACCTACTGGGCAGTGGTCTACAGCAGGGGTTCCCAAATTGTGTTCCGCGGAACACTTCTCACGGTATACAAGTGTTCCGCGGAACACCAATTTGGGAACCCCTGGTCTACAGGAATCACAGCCTTATCATAGACCTTCAGGCTATAAGAGCATCTGATACTTTTTTTTCCCTGTTGGAACTTCGCTTTCATTTTAGTCTATCACAAAGAAGGGTGACCGCTCACAACCCTCCTACTATCGTCCAATTGCTTTGATTTCATGCCTTTCTAAAGTCTTTGAATCTCTCCGTAATAGGAAGATTCTTAAACACCGCTTCTCACAATCTTTCAGATCGTCAATATGGGTTCCGCAAGGGACGCTCTACTGGCGATCTTCTTGCATATCTTTGACTTGTTCAGACGTGGACGATATCGTTCCATTTAGTAACGAGACTATTTTGAATGGAATAACTATTTACGAGGGTGAGATTGCGCATTATATCGATAAGCTAAAAGTTAGCAAGGCTCCAGGCCCTGACGCGCTTTATCCTAGACATATGAAAGATTTGAAAGACGTTATCGTAGGCCCCTTAACAAAAATTTTTAATAAGTCGCTGGAAGCGGGGATTATTCCTGAAGACTTCAAATTAGCTAACGTTACGCCCATTTTTAGAAAAGGTGACCGCACAGTAGCTAGCAATTATAGGCCTATTAGCTTAACGTCAATTGTCTGTAGTTAGGGATCGTATCGTCGATCACTTAGAGCATGGGTCGGGGAACTTTTTTGGGTATTACCCCAAAATCTATTTGAGTAAAATGAAATTACCCCCAGACTTCAAGTAACAAAACAAGCCAATTGCTCTTAAAATTGTTGCATATGGATACAAAAATTCAAAATTCAAAAATGTTTATTGGATCCATTATTATGGAGAAATAAAAAAAAAGCCACACATGCTGGCATAAGAATAGCACACAACAAATTAGTAAAAGGATTGAAGAACTGAAGAATTTCATTCAAAACATCTCCACTTCAGGTTTTGGAAAAATGATGCTGTTTCATTTTTGATACAACAACATCAAAATCAGGACGTAAATTCGTAATATTCTAAATTTAGAATAACGCCACATTTATGTAACAATAATAAAAAAATATACGAAAAAAATATCAGCACAAGTGTCAAGCACTAAAAGCACCTCTTCGTTTCATGATACCATACACACGACTGAGGCTCTCATACGCACGCATTACCCCCAAAATTTTTAAATTTACTCCATTTGGGGTAATTTACCCCTGTTCCCCGACCTCTGACTTAGAGAGTCGCGATTTGATTAATAGTAGTCAGCATGGGTTTCGATGCCATAGATCTTGTTTAACTAATTTATTAGAATTTTATAACGAAACAGTGCGCGAATACGATAGGCATAGAGCGGCTGATGTTATTTATTTAGACTTCAAAAAAGCACTCGATACAGTTCCACGTAGAAGATTAATTGCGAAGGTTAAAGTGCATGGTATACGCGGTCAGGTAGCTAACTGGTTAGAGGAATGGCTTCGTGCCAGGAAACAGAGGGTCGTTGTTAATGGTAGGGAATCGGGGTGGTTGGATGTAGGTAGTGGTGTCCCTCAGGGTTCAGTGTTAGGCCCATTACTATTCGTAATCTACATTAACGACATAGATGTAGGCTTGACCAGTAACGTGTCAAAATTCGCGGACGATACTAAAATAGGCGATAAAGTTGTTAACGTGGACGATAGAAATAGGCTCCAAGACGATATAAATAGGATTATGGAGTGGACGGATAAGTGGCAGATGCAATTTAACATAGATAAATGTAAAAATTTTCATATAGGTTCTCGTAACAATAATTACACGTACACGATGGATAATAGACAGACAGTTAGCGAACGTTGACGAGGAAGTAGATTTAGACGTATGCGTATTTGAGGATTTAAAAGTTAGGAACCAATGCCTGGAGTCTTGCGCAAAAGCTAATAGGGTTTTAGGCTTCATAGCGCGTAATTTCGAATTTAAATCGAAGAATATTATATTGCCTCTTTACGAGTCCCTAGTTAGGCCTCACTTAGAATATGCCGTTCAGTTTTAGTGCCCCTATTTGCGTGAGGATATTGATAGGTTGGAAAGTGTTCAGCGACGCGCCACGAAACTAATTCCATCACTACACAACAAGTTTTATGAAGATAAGATTAAAGAGTTGATTTGCATTCACTCGAAATTAGGAGATTAAGGAGGGAACTTATCAAAGTTTTCAAAATCGTTAATAAAATCGATAACGTAAATTTTGACATTGTTCATTTTCGATAATAGCAATACTAGTAATGGATTTAAATTACGTGGCAGACGTTTCATTACTAACATCGCTAAAAACTTTACGTTTAAAGTAATTGATAAATGGAATAATCTTCCCGCGTCCGTCGTGAACTCTACCAGCGTTAATATGTTTAATTAAAAATCGTTTAGATAGACATTTTAAAAATATTAACGTCGTTTAAAATAATAAAACTATTAGCAATAGGAGCTCTGGGGATAATGGTCCGGGTTTGAGTCTCTTGACGATTAATGCCAGCGTGTAATATGTCAGCAACAAAATTATATTTAAAAAAAAAAAATTAGACTAACACGAACTCAGATGTAGCTCGTAGCGTAAACTAACCCACATTTTGTTATACTCCCCATACTTTTTTTTTTCTTTTCTCATCCTCTTTACTTAGTGTACATGTCTGTAGTTTGCATGGTATGACAGTGTTTCTTTTGAGTTAAGACTGTTTGCATGGTTTGTAAGCTTTCTTATTTTACTTCTTTTCATCTTTCACCCCTTTCCTATTCTCTTCAACTATTTTTCCGACTTGTCGGCAGTGGCTGGCGAATGATGATGGTGTCTTTCTCTCTCTCTTTCTGAATGAATGTTAACCCACGAATGATAGATTTTGCTACTTACTTAACCCCTTATTCACTTCTTTTAACTTCCTACTCTCTTCTTTCTCTCGGGCTAACCTTAGAGTGGATCTTAGGGTCTTTGTTAGCCTTAGCTTCTCTCGATCTTCCTTTCGGGATTTCGGTAAAACCTTTGCTTTTGCGCTAGACATATCGAAGTTTTTGATAGAGTCTGGCACAAATCTTTGATTTCGAAACTGCCCTCCTTCGGCTTCTATCCTATCTGTGCCTTCATCTCTAATTTCCTTTCTGCCCGATCTATGGCTACGGTTGTAGATGACCACTGTTCTTCTCCTGAAGCTATTAATCGTGGTGTTCCTCAGGGTTACTGTCATATCACCCACTCTTTTCCTTTTATTTATTAATGATCTTTTAATTCGCACTTCCTGTCCTATTCACTCCTATGCCGATGATTCCACTCTTCACTTCTCCACCCTCTTCCCAAAGCGTCCCTCTCAACAGTCACTCCATGATTCGTGTTGGACGGCTCTAAAAGTGAAACACCTGACCTTTGATCTTTCTCCTATCTCTGATTGGGGCAGAGAAAACCTTGTGGCTTTTAGTGCCTCAAAAACTCAGTTACTCCATCTCTTTATTCGTCACAATCTTCCATATGAATATCCCCTTACCTTCAACAATACACAACTAAATCCTTCCTCTTCTCTTCTTGGCGTTTCCTTTTCTCGTGATCTTTCCTGGAAAGATCACATATACTCTCTTTCCAAACAGCTTCTAAGAGGTTAGGTGTACTGTACCGCCTCCGCAGTTTCTTCACCCTCGCTCAGTTGCTCTCTCTGTTCAGGGGTCTTGTCCGCCCCCCCTGTACTTGACCTAGTGGAATCAAAGGCTTTTGTCTCGTCAATTTCCCGCCTCTTACTGACTGTCTTCAATCCTTCTCTTTTCGCCGCAATGTTGCCTCACTCTCTCTCTACTGTTGCTATTATAACGGACACTTCTTCTGAATTCTAACTGCATGCCTTCTCCTTTAAGGAGAGCACGCAGCATCAGACTTCCGACACTTTCTCAATCTCTCTCTGTACAACTCTCCAACGCAAGAGTTAATCGGTATTTTCAATCTTTCACATACTCAACCAGTGAACTCTGGAACAATCTTCCTCAATCCATCTTTCCCCCTGTCTATGACCTCCAATCTTTGAAACGTAGAGTGTCTAGGCATCTCGAAAACCTTGGACCTTGATTTTGGCTCTCTTCTTGTATGGGGGTGGGCAGTTTGGGGGCATTCGCCTTTGGCCCCTCCTCCCTTCTTAAAAAAAGGACAACCTATTGGTCCACAAGCTGCAGATAGCAGAAGTAACACACCACTACGGGAGCATTAAATGTTCGGCCTAGGTGTACGTCCACTTTTTGAAAGGAAAAGTTGATAGAAAAGGTCAGTAGGCTAATTTCACCTTTAAATATAGCCTTTTGTTTTTTTTGTGTTTGTTTGTTTGATAAAAGGTCGTAGGTCAAATGCTATAAATTCTGCAAGATCTCATACCTTATGATATTGGATATCAAAATATTAATAAGATATCTTCGGTTAGTAGTAACTTTTCCTACATCCAAATTTTATGCTCGATCAAATTTTCAATATAACTACTGAAAGGCTAGCGATTTGTGGCCTAAGCTACGGGAGTTTGCTTCTTATAACAATGAAAAGTCTTCGCCATTTGGCTGATCTAGTAGACTTGCTAACCTAAGGTTTATGGCTCATCTAAGCATTGATATCTCCATAAGCCTCTTTTATAACTTACGTTCTTATCTTTCATATGTGCAGCAAAGAGGTAGTTACTGAAGCGACAAATAAGCATATAAACTTTGTAGCTATCAAAAAACCTTTCCCCAATGAATGCGTTATTATTAGGGCGGTCAAAGTCAATAAAGTCAAATTGTTTCCTATGGGGCACTTTTCGCTGAAACGACTGAAATGCAATAAAAACACCTGTAGGGGTATATTACCAAAGTTAATAGGTCAACCAAAAGTCAACTTTTACCTGTTAGGTCAAAAATAGCAATGAGGTAAATAAGTCAATTTTTGGAATAAATAATTAAAATAACTAAAAATTGGCATCTTTTTGGTTAACTGGCAAACTTCGTTGCTCGTATTTGTCTTATTCAGTTATGTCCGTTCTGGTTTTGGATGTGGTTGTGTTGTATGCTAGCTTAGTGACTAGGATGGAAGCATCTGATTGCACCATTAGAGAGGCATATGAAACCATTTCTTCTATCAACCTTGGCGAAGATATGTGTTCAGTCAAACAATACTTGAAACAAGACTCAAGACAATGGTATTTGTGAAATAATTAGCCTCAGTAGACCTGAAATCTCACCAACAGTTTATGGTCATTTTGCAATGTCAACCACAACTGCCGCTGTAGAGAGATCTTTCTCCATGCTTATAAATTATTAGTAGGATCGCAATTTTTTGCCAGAAAATGTCGGCAAATACTTCATAATTTACCACAATCGGTCAACTGATGTAGAAGAGCAAGAATTAGTAATTAAAGTATCGTTTTTATTATTGAAAGTAAAGGCAACTTTATAAGTCAATTTTTTCAATTCGTAAGGTCAACTTTCTTAATTTTTTCGGTCAACTTTTGACTGCCCTAGTTATTATGCAAGGTGAACTATCATTAATTTGGTTAACTCTTCAATGAATGTATAGAAATATTTTTTTACTTCACTGGACACGAAAGGGTTCCCATATAATGCTACGTGAATGAACAATTTATTTAAGTGTTCATATTTAGTAATTTATTATTATAGCTTACTCATTTTATTCAAAATGAAAAATTAAATTATTTGTATACATACTATTTAGATAGAGACAAATGCCAAATCATAATAGATTGATATGAAAATGAAGTAGACTAAACTACAGAAAAGAGTATAAACTATAATATATCCGGACTATTATCATACAATATTTACTTCAGTCAGTATATGATGTTTTAAGAAAAATAATGGTTCATCCCACTGTCGCCGAAATCTCACTTAGGCAGTTATAGTACTGGCCTGACCGATATACGTTAAGACGTCCAGGGAAGAGTTCTCGTCCTCAGTGATCGAAATGGGGGAAAAAGTAGTGATGGAATGCAAGAAAAGAAAATAAGTTCAAAGTTTAATTAAAAAAAATGTAACTCTATTTTTACATTATACAGAATATAACAACATTGTTAATATCTGAAATAATGAAAGATTAATATCTTTTATAGGAAATAACAGTTTTAGTGTCCAATATGTTGTTAAACATAATTCGTACATGAGAATGGAAGAGTTTGCAAAAACGTTCCAAATGTCTCGATACGACGAATTATGCTTTGGCATAATTGGCCAGATAGTATCGCTTTAATTTTGCCATTGTGATGTATATTTGTATCTTTAAAGCTTTTTTTTCTTTTCTTTCAATAGCTTTTATTGTTTCGTTCTCTAAACACGAACAAAGAACATCAACAGTAGTGATGGCTGTTGTAATGGACAATTCTATCATAATAAAAAAAGAACAATGGTTCACTAGATTGATTATTTGCTAATGAAACTTTTACGCACACACACACCACACACACACACACACAACTAAAATAGATTACAAAAGGCGTCATTCTCTGGTGTAACATTAATAATATTTCGCATTTCATTTTCACTGTGATCAGTAATATTAGCTAGTACATGAATGCTCTGAATGTAATATTGTACCCATTTCAGCGTTGCCCATAACATTCACCTGGTAGATCAACAAATGGTTTTCATAACTTTCCAATTTTATATACTGTTCCATTTACGTGTTACATTTTGCTATCAAATCTTCACTGCCATTTCCTGTATTGGTTACTTGATTATTCATATCTCGGAGCCACTACAATTCAGATGATAATTTATTACCAGAATTAATTGAGACCTTCCCGGGAAGAAGTGGCTAAGCGATAAAGCGAAAAACGCCAGACAACGCAGTTAAAATTGTACCAAATTTGAAAGTTGTCATAACTTTTAAACTTCCAAAAATATTTCGACAAAATATCTTCAAAGTTATTCAACTTTCAAAGTTGGTACAACTTTTAACTGCGTTTTCTGGCTTTTTTAACTTTTGTCGCTTAGCCATTCCTTCCTAGGAGGGGCTCAGTTCTTGACGTATTATGTTGTATACAGTTTCGCCTTCACTTTTCATTCTTTGCTGCGGACAGAAAATTTTGTAATCTCATCCCCAAAAGTTAAAGATGTATCATTTGTCATTTGGACGCTTCGTTTTCCCGTACAGTACAGTAATAGTAGTAGGTCGTTTCAGCCATCGTAACAAGCTCACCACGGACCTAAAACGTTTGAAAATTATTATTATTATTATTATTATTATTTTAAATAAAGAAAAGGATAATGTTTGGGTATGGATCAAAAGAAATTAACAAAAATATACAAGATAATGTAAATTCTGAGTCTGTGAATCTGGTTTTGTTTAAAAGTATTAAAGTCCCATTATATTCAATGTTATAAATAATAATTTCCTATTTTTTACGAATTAACACTTATTAAATTAATTAATTAACACCGAAGTAAACTAAATGTTTCTACGAACACGTATGTTTTTATATTTAGTTTTCAACTGTAAAAATTTTAAGTTGGTCCGCTTTAAAAACTGTCTCGTTTTAATTATTTATTTTTTACAGTATACCCAAAATTCTCCCTTTCTCATTCAAAGAAAACGTCGAGAAAATGGGAGATAGCCTGACTTTGTAATGTTGCTTAAAGATGAGTCAAGGATGATCGAAGTCTGGGGCCCTGACTTTAACTTTGTTCTTTAACTTAAATTGAAGAATAATTAAAATAATTACCCTCAATTTAAAGAATATGGGATGGGAGGAAAGAATGAAAGGAATACGAAAGTATGGAATAACACATATTACTAAAAATAAAAACTTATTCACATTTTTTTTGTCATTCTTAGTTGTTATCTACTAGTTAATAATTGAATATGAAACTAGGAACGAGTGTAGTTTACATCCCCCTGATGCAAAAGGGTACACAAACTACACTAGGTCAAAGTTGGGGAACGTAAACTACACTAGGATCTTTAGGAGACATTTTTTAAATGAATCCATCAAATAAAACGTTAAAACTAACGAAAATATTACGACTTAACCTAACCAATCGTCAGTATGTATATATATATATATATATATATATATATATATATAGACGATTGGTTAGGTTAAGTCGTAATATTTTCGTTAGTTTTAACGTTTTATTTGATTAGGTATACGAAGACAAAGTTGGGAAACGCAAATTACACTAGGATAATGTAGGGAAACGCAAACTACACTTGCTCCTGTAACTGATTACTTTACCTCCCGACGAATGCGCGATTAGCTTTTCAAAATTTAGTCTGTCTAATTAACCACGAAATGAAACTAATCAACTAATTTAACTCTTTATAGACGACTGGGTCGAATTTGTAACGTTTCAAACACACGCATTCATAACTGTACAAAATATTCCGGCGTTGAAGGTTTAAAAGTAGAACGAACAATTAGTCATTTGGGATCACCTGAAGATCAGGGCCCCCAGCCTCATCTGAGGGCCCTGATCTTCAGGTGGCAAAATTTATTTTATTTTTATGCTAAATTTTTAGGTTAAGGTTACACCGATTAGGAGTCGTAGTGGTTATGTTAGTTCCCTCTATCATCACTGTAACTGATCTGGGATCATCTGAAGATCTTCCACCCCCCACAGTGTCCACCTGAAGATCTTCCACCCCCCACAGTGTCCACCTGAAGATCTTCCACCCCCCACAGTGTCCACCTGAAGATCTTCACCCCCCACAGTGTCCACCTGAAGATCTTCACCACCCACAGTGTCCACCTGAAGATCTTCCACCCCCCCCCACCCCCCCAAAAAAAATGTCCACCTGAAGATTTCCCCACCCCAAAATATCCACCTGAAGATCTTCCCCCCCAAAATATCCACCTGAAGATCTCCCCCCCCAAAATGTCCACGTGAAGATCCCCCCCCCCCCAAATGTCCACGTGAAGATTCCCCCCCCCCCCCCCCAAATGTCCACCTGAAGATCCCCCCCCCCAAAATGTCCACCTGAAGATCCCCCCCAAAATGTCCACCTGAAGATCCACCCCCAAATGTCCACCTGAAGATCCCCCCCCCAAATGTCCACCTGAAGATCCCCCCCCAAAATGTCCACCTGAAGATCCCCCCCCCAAAATGTCCACCTGAAGATCCCCCCAAAATGTCCACCTGAAGATCTCCCCCCAAAATGTCCAACAGAAGATCCCCCCCCCCAAAAAAATATCCACCTGAAGAGATCCCCCCCCGAAAATGTCCACCTGAAGACTCCCCCCCCAAAATGTCCACCTGAAGAGCTGTACCCCCGAAAATGTCCAGAAGAGCTCCCCCCCCGAAAATGTCCACCTGAAGAGCTCCCCCCCCCCCGAAAATGTCCACCTGAAGAGCTCTCCCCCCAAAATATGTCCACCTGAAGAGCTCTCCCCCCAAAAATGTCCACCTGAAGAGCTCTCCCCCCAAAAAAATGTCCACCTGAAGAGCCCCCCCCAAAAATGTCCACCTGAAGAGCTCTCCCCCCAAAAAAATGTCCACCTGAAGAGCTCTCCCCCCCAAAAATGTCCACCTGAAGAGCTCTCCCCCCAAAAAAATGTCCACCTGAAGAGCTCCCCCCCAAAAAAATGTCCACCTGAAGAGCTCTCCCCCCAAAAAAAAATGTCCACCTGAAGAGCTCTCCCCCAAAAAAATGTCCACCTGAAGAGCTCTCCCCCCAAAAAATGTCCACCTGAAGAGCTCTCCCCCCCAAAAAATGTCCACCTGAAGAGCTCTCCCCCCAAAAAAATGTCCACCTGAAGAGCTCTCCCCCCAAAAAAATGTCCACCTGAAGAGCTCTCCCCCCAAAAAATGTCCACCTGAAGAGCTCTCCCCCCAAAAAAATGTCCACCTGAAGAGCTCCCCCCAAAAAAATGTCCACCTGAAGAGCTCTCCCCCCCCAGTTTTGACAAATAAACAATTCATTCTATGGGATATAATGCCCGGTTAGGTCAACTGTATGCCCTTGACGATTGGTTAGGTTAAGTTGATATTTTCGTTAAAACACGAAATTATCACGACTTAATGTAACCAATCGTCAAGGGCGTACAGTTTACCTAACCAGGTATTCAGTTTACCTAACCGGGCATTCAATTAACCTAACCGGGCATATACTGTATATATATGGATCACCTGAAGATTATCCACCCCAGCCCGATCCATCTTCGTTTCTCATAAATTGTTTTTTTAATCACAATCAAATTTTTCTCATCATATTATTTTTATCTTCCTTTAATTTGGGGGCCCTGATCTTCAGGTGGGGAAAAGTCGGGGCCTTGATCTTCAGGTGGGAAAATTCGGAGCCCTGATCTTCAGGTGATCTGTCATTTGACATGTTTCAGGAAAATTAAACAAGTCAATTTATTTTGTAACATTAAGTGAGAGGTTCGTCCTGAGAGTAGTTGCAAATTAACTACTACAAGTTTAATGACTAGTGACAATTCTTTAAGGCCAAGTAACTCGCGAGCTTAATTTTGAAAGTGAATGCCTCTGTTGATTTGGTTAACACAAGTCTCGTGAACTAAAAAATTTTTTAGTGTATATAAAATATGTTATATAGAGTATAATGCAATTGACCTTGCACACCGTTTTTAAAAGCTGAATACATCTAGTTTCTATACCTGACAAATGCAATTCTGGCTCGCGATTGACTGAAAACAGAATAATAAGTGCATTTTGACATTGGAGAATGTTTGAGAATTATTCAAAGCATTCTTTGTAGATGTATTCGCATGTAGTTTAAGGGACGACAATGTAGAGAGGATGGGGAAAAAATTATTAATACTAGGGTGGCCCAAAAGTTTTCGGAATTTTCTTTATATTGTGCGTCGTTTTTTTTTGTCGTTTTTTTTTTTTTTTAATCGAAATAAAGTGTCTTCGCGTCCAAGGACCAGCCCTAGTATTAAAGAAGGATTGAAATGCTTGGGGAAAGGTGGATAAGGAGTCTTAAGGACCATAGAGTATAACGATCGTATTAAAAAAATGGTAAAAATTCCGATAACTTTTGGGTCAACAATGAAAATGGAGGTAACACAGGAATTTTGAACTCTCTCTCTCTCGGTTTATTGGGACATTGGTAATTTCTCTCTTAAAAATAAGTGTAAAGCACTCGCCCAATATTTTTCCTGGAAGGTTCCTTAAAATATCCAACAGATTAGATTCACTTCACAGCGCGTATAGCCATAGCCGCATACAATACTAATATTGACGTTTTATCCAAGTAAAAGTATTCTAAACTATTGACATAGCGTCTCTGTGCGCGCGCCGCTCCGTTAAACGCTTATGCTAATTAGATTCACACATGTAAACAACGCTTAGTTTCTAGCAAAAAAGAAAGAGTTACGATTAAATTTTACTCTAGCACTAATTGAACAATAAATTGTTGTTAAATTTTTGTGCTGCTATACAACAATAATACAACAACAATTAAGTGTTGGCAAAGTGAGATTGACAAAATGAAGTTGTGGAAGGTATCTTCGTCATTTTAGAAGTGCGTGGATGCTTTTGTTCTTTTTTTGAAAGTAGTGGGATGGCATCCCGCTTCATCCCACTCTCACTTAGACTACTGCCTCTGTACTATGGTCGGGGGAAAACCGATTATACTCATAATCACACTGAATTATTGAATTTAAATCCCTCGTACTGAGATGTCGCTTTATCTAAAAAAAGAAACTGTATTCTATTAAACGTTCATCGTTAATTTTAGGACGTGATGAAAGTTTTGGGGCATACAACGAAACTGATGGCGCAATACTAACAATCTTATTCGTTGTGACACCCGAAGTAATGTCACGATCAATGTGACAGATGTCATACTAGTTTGTTAAAGCATCTCTGTTGCTATTTTTACAGTGTGCGTAGTGCGTATAATTTCCTTTAATTTGATGCCTTCCGTCTCTCTGGAATACGCTTCTACCTACGCCACCCAAACCAACTGGATTCGCATTTGCTTCGTGTTTATCTACCTTCTCTACCAACTCGCTAAAATACTCTCTTGATCGCTCGCCTATTCTTTCATCTTTAACTGAAATGCTGCCCCACCCAGCCCCACTTATCTTTCATTCCACCAGATTGACCTTTGTGCTTTTTTCCCCATCTTATCTTTCTCGGATAAAATAACATTATTTTTTTAAGTTTCTTAAAAATACACTTCTGTTACTTTTACTTTCCCTCGTAACGCATCCTGTTAGTTATTTAAAAAGTAAATGTTTCTAAAATATTTATAGATAGAGGGTTGAAGAAGATAGAAAGGTCGAACGCAAAGCGATCCTGAACAGCTGTTTAAACCCAACTGAAGTTATTTCATTTCTCTGTGATAAAATCCATCTGAGAGAGAGAGAGAGAGTTACAAGGAAAAGAAGTGCCTCAAAAGGCCTTGCGGCCCATACCGAGGAGGTACCAATGGCAACGGGTGCCAGGGAAAATTTTCTACACCCTCAAATAGTGTGCAAGATTTGGTCTAACCTTTTCTTGAAATGATCCACAGAGGAACTGTTCACAACTTCTGAAGGTAAACTGTTCCACGTGTCACAGATCTTATACGTAAAATAATTCCCACACACACGAGTCATAAATCGTTTCAAATCCAACTTCCATCCATTGTTGCGAGTTGGGTTATCATTTAAACTAAACATGCTTCTAAAATCGACATCGTTGAACCCGCATAAGAGCTTGAAAACCTCGATGAGTTGACCGCGCAGCCTCCGAGTTTCCAGCGAAAACAAGTTCAAGGCGCGTAACCGTCGATTGTAGCCCATATGCCTAACGGAAGGGATTAACTTTGTGGCCCTCGCCTGGACTCGCTCCAGCCTGTCAATATCTTTCCTGAGGGTGGGCGACCAGAACTGCACAGCATACTCCAGGTGCGGCCGAACCAGGGAATTGTACAGAGAGAGCACAATCTCCTTGTTCCGAAACTGAAATTGCCTCCTGGTATAACCCAACAGCTTCTGGGCTTTCTTTTCCACCTCTACGCACTGTTTGGTAAACTTAAGGTCGCTGCTAATTAGCACACCCAAGTCCTTTTCCAAATCAGTCGCCTCGATATTACTCCCCAACATCGAGTAGTCCGACATGGGATTGGCGTAGCCAATGTGCATCACCCTGCATTTACCAAAGTTAAACGGCATTTGCCATTTTTCGGACCACACTCCTATCCTACCTAGGTCCGCACGCAGTTGCTCGATCGCCTCGGGCGTCCCAACATTGGCCCCAAGCTTGGTGTCATCAGCGAATTTGGCGATCCGATTGACGATGCCACCGTCTATATCATTTATGTAAATGATAAACAACAGCGGCCCCAAAACGGAACCCTGAGGAACCCCGCTAGTGACCAAGGCCCAACCCGAACTAGACCCTTTAATTACAACCCTCTGCCGCCTATTCTTCCGGCAGTTTTCATTCCCCACCGATACCCAGCGCGCGCACTTTCGCCATTAGCCGGCGGTGAGGTACCTTGTCAAAGGCTTTCTGAAAGTCGAGATAAAGTATATCAATCGCCCTACTCTTATCATACTCACTGAATATGACGTGGAAAAACTCGAGCAAGTTGGTGAGACACGACCTATGCCGTCTAAACCCATGTTGGGAGTCCCCAAGCAGCTTGTAGGAATCCAAATGGTCAACGATCCTATCCACTATTATCCCCTCTAATAATTTACCTACAACTGAAGTGAGACTAATGGGACGATAGTTCCCTGGACTTTCGTGACCCCCTTTCTTAAAGATAGGGGTCACGTTGGCTTCCCTCCAGTCACCAGGCACCTGGCCCGTCTCCAAAGATTTGTTGAAGACTGTAGCCACGTGGGGAGCCACCTGGTCGCGCACCTCCCGCAACACTCTGGGGAGAAACTGGTCTGGCCCAGGAGCCTTAAACGCGCTTAGTTTTCTATTCTATCGGCAACGACTGTCGCGGTACATCGAACAATATCCAGGCCAGCACCTTCGTGCCTCACGCCTGGCTCGGGGATGATGCGGGTGTCCTCTCTGGTGAACACTCCCGCAAAGTACTCATTAAGCACATTGGCGATGTCCGCGTCGGAGGTCCGCAGAAGCTTCTAATGGGCTTTCTACTATTAACATAACTGAATAACTCCTTAGGGTTCGCCTTGCAGAGGCTTGCCACCCGTAGTTCTTCATTACGTTTCGCTAGTCTAACCTTCGCCTTCACTTCCCTACACAGGCGGACATACGCTTCGGTGTTCTCATGGGAACGATTGGCCTTCGCCCTCCTATACGCTACTTTCCTCTTTCGGATAGCCGAAGCGATGTCACGATTGGACCACTTAGGCTGCGTTGAAGCAGGGGTGACCGGTTTTGAGGGTATGGCAGCAGACTGCAGCACCATAAACTCGTCCCGGAATGCACTCCACATTCCCTCAACATCGCCGGCGACCTCTAACCCCATCTCACCTACGCAATCCCGGAGGCTAACAAAGTCCGCCCGCTGGAGATCGAGCTTACTGCCTCTCGAGTTACTACGCTTCACCCGAGGGACGCACACACGGAACCTAATCAGACCGTGATCACTCCCCCCAACGATTCGTCAACGGTGAGGCCAGTGACGAGGTTGTCTTCGGTCGTGAATACTAAGTCTAGAACGCTTTCGCCTCGTGTAGGCTCATTGACCCACTGAGTGAAGAAGTTCTCATCAGCAAAGTCAACTAGCCTCCTCCCTTCAGCATCAGCAGTCCTGTCTTCCCACTTTATGCCGCGACAGTTGAAATCTCCTAAAACTACACACACCCTATCCCCTAGCAGGCTACTGAGTTCGTGTACAGGGTTGTATCCTCCTCGAGGAGGAGATGCGGAGGTCTGCACACCAAGATTAACATATAGCTCGTCCCTCCCACATTCAGATCGACGCCAAGCAGCTCCCGTTCCGACTGGAACTGGCAGTCAACCGGACTCAACGTGTCCCTGACGTATATTAGTACCCCACCCCCCTCCCACGGGTGCGGTCTTTGCGAGACATTCTATATCCGGGAATTTCGAACTCCCCCAACGTAGTCCCTACGATCAGTATGAATCCAGGACTCGGTGATAGCAACGATATCCTGGTATTCTGATGCTAAGAGCGCCCGCAGCTCGCAAAACTTGTTCCTAATCGACCTAGCATTAAAAAGTATTGCACGGAGGGAGCCTTCCCTATTCTGACCGCCCCCTAGCACGACCCGTTTCCCGAACAGCCAGGGCTGTCGGGAGTTGAAGAGCCCCTCACTAACGAGGGGGCAACTTCCGCAGGAGCCTGAGCCCCTTCCAACGTGGAAGGAGGGTCACCCACCTGTACCTGGACGCACCCTTCAGTTGAAGGTACGTCCGCCACCGGCTCTTCATCATCCCTCCCCGGTGGGGGCCCATAATCTCTCCCCGGACTCGACCTCACCATTCTGTATAGGTGCCGGTCGAGCAGCGCGCTTAGCACATCTTTACCCTTGTTATTGAGGTGGACACCATCCCTCTGGTAAAGGTCTAACCTACCCGAAAATGCGTCGAAGGGTCAATAAACCTCACGCCCAGCGGGACGCACAAGTCTTGCACCCTCTCGTTGATGCCAATGACCTCTCTCTCTCTCTCTCTCTCTCTCTCTCTCTCTCTCTCTCTCTCTCTCTCTCTCTCTCTCTCTCTCAGTATCATCGATAATTCAATAATTAACAGATATTAACTGCTCTGCAATTTTTAAAAAGAAAAAGTCTATCTTAAACTTCCTAAGAAACTTCGATATAAAGTTTAAGTTAAACTTTTTCCACTTTTTTTTTTCTTACTAAAGATTTTCGAGAATGAATACAATTATAACGGCTCCGAGATAGCTCCACTTTACAAAAAATAAAATAAATATTAATTCTTAAATAAATAAATTATACGTCATATATATATATATATATATATATCTATATTATATTATATCTATATCTATATATCTTGTCTTGTTCACATTATTTATTATTCTAATTTCATATTGTTATTATCTAGCCTGATGATGAGCTATTGCTCGAAAACGTTGCGCATTAAAGAAGACTTTTCATGGCATTTACATTCCTCCTTGTCATTGGATTTCTCCTAATATTAAATTGAAGCTTTGTAGAAGCAACCCGCATGACTATATATATATATATATATATAATATATATATATATAATATATATATATATTATGGTGTCCGAAAATTATCTGTACAATTTTTGGCTGTTATTAAAAGTCAACCATGAAGTGTAGAAATTCCAGTTGTTGTCCCATTTTACAGAGAATCTCATTAAGTTTTTTCTGATACCAAGTTTTGACAAGTTTTTTAGAAATTCCAGTGTGTCCGAAAATTATCTGTACAATTTCATCTTTTAATAAAATTCTTGATAACACACGTAAAATTCTTAAACAAGATTATTTAGAATCTGTATTTTCAAAAGTTCTTTTATTAAAGTAACGTTGTTACAAACATTCGATATGTGCACCATCAGTGATTCGCAAAACATCCAATCGATAATCCAAATGTTGCCATGTACGCCGCAGCATATCCACATCAATTCGCTCAATAGCAGCTGTGATTCTTGCTTTTAAATCATCAATGTCTGTCACCGCGTACAAAAAAGAAAAACTTGTCAAAACTTGTTATCAGCAAAACCTTAATGAGTTTCTCTGTAAAATGGGACAACACTGGAATTTCTACACTTCATGGTTGACTTTTAATAACAGCCAAAAATTGTACAGATAATTCTCGGACACCCTGTATATTAGAATGCCCGCTGCGCCTTGCTCAGCAAAAGTCCCCAAAACAGAACCTAGGATGGACGGGTGTGTTACTAAAACCTTACCTCGCCCCTCCTTTAAAATGTATATTAAATTTGGTGCAGATTATCCTGCCGTTTAGGCCTGTACGTGTATAAATGAACATAAGACAGATAGACAGACGGAGACAGATGACAACAACAACAGATATAGTAAAACCTTTTAGTCCGGTAGCACAGACCCTGATTTTACTGGAACCCTGCAGTGTTTGTTATAAAGCAAATTTTTACATATTTTGAAAGCTTATGCCACCCCATTCAAGAATACATCGGGTGTACACCTGACCCCCGCTTGGCTTTTTCAATATGGCCGCCATTTTCCAAGATGGCCGGCGAAACTGAAAAATCCCATATCCTGGTCAATACTTGATGGATTTTGATGATCTTGGTGTCATTTCTAGGGGTTTTTAGGATGATGAGTCGATCTGGAGGGGTTGCAGATACTTTGGGAGTCGTTTTGACCCACATTCGTCAATACTCAAGGTCATTGGAGGTCAAACGCCTCCCGAAATAAGGAATATCCCATATCCCGGGGAGTCCTGGAGATATTTTGGTGATCTTACTGTCGTTTTTATGGTTTTGGGCGAGACTGAGTAGTTCTATAGGGTTTAAAATGAAATCAGGGATTATTTTCCCCATGGTAAGGTGAATTCCAATATGTCTAACTATTCCTCTTATTTTTTTCAGGTTGTTGAGATTATTGCTGATGGTGCTGCCCACCTGGTGGTTTGATGACGTCTTGGTTGTGCTGATTCCAAAATTGTTTTTTGACTGCTGAATATGGAGAATATACCAGGTGAGCATTGGATAGTTTTCATTTGCTGAGGATAAATTATTTCAATGCGATTTGTACTCTGAAGAATGGGTAAAAAAAATTCTTATTTTTCAGGTTCTACAAAAGCTGCAGACGAATGTTTCCTCAAGGATTTCCTGCGTAGCTGTCCTGGAGGTCAGAAAGGTCTTTCAAATTGTGGGAGGATTCAGAAAATCATAGAGAGCAGCGACATGAGAGGGCAGCCAGATGTTCGAGCGAGACTAGAGCCCCTCTTGGAAGATGGAGCAAAAAATCCTTTGTTGTCACAAGAACTGTGTTTCCACTTGTGTGTCCAAGCGGAATTTATCAGCATTCATGAAAAAGAGAGAATGTGATACCCCTACAGTGGAGCCAAAAAGACTACGTAGTGCTGTTCTCAGTGAAGGCCCAGTATATGACCCTAAAAAACTGTCTCTTTTGTTTGAAAGTCAGTGAATGTATATTACCCGAGAAATATGACATCAAAGTTCCGGTGCAATACCGCATTCCAGCATCTAGGTTTATGACCGATAAGCTTGGTGATAAAAAAACAAATTACAAAGATGTGTTGATAGAAAAGTGTAAACTGAAAAATGATGAGCAGGGACAAGTTGTACTCAGTAGGTTGTTGGGCATGAAAGGCGATTTACCAGCTGATTTACCTTGCTGACAGTGAGTATCTCGCAACTGTAACCCAAGACCATGAGCTAGTGCTTGCCGGATGGCAGACCATACCGACTTCCATTGTGCGAGGCAGGAGTCGAGCAGCATTGGAGCTCTCATCATCTCATGAAGAGGCTGACGGGATAATAACACAACACGCTATCGCACAAGCTAAGAAAGATTCTGATGCCCGCATCTCCATCATTTGTGATGACACAGACGTGTTTGCCATGCTGACTCACTTCTATGAATTTAAGAAACTGGGCTGTCCCATGATTATGGAGGCTCCAGTGCGTGGCAGAAAATCAGTGGACATCCGAGCAACTGTAACCCAGCACAAAGAAATCATCCCACAAATCCTCAAATTACACGCTTTGAGTGATTGTGACACAGTTGCAGCAATGCATGGCATCGGCAAAGCCACTGCCATTGCCACAGCCAAGAAGGGTCGGAAGCTAGACAAGCTGGGGTCCCTTGATGCATGCTTTGACCATATCGAGAAAGAGGCAACAGCGTTCATTGTTGCATGCTATTGGGGTGAGAAATCTTCATCTCTTACTGAGTGTCGTCAGCGAGTATGAGCTCAGAAGACGGGGAAGTCGAGAACTGCTGCACCCAAACTATGACTATGTTCTCTACCACCAACAACTGAAGCTTTCCATCAAAATGTGCTCAGAGGCCACTACACTGTGGCGAACTGGCTCGATGCACTAAAGTGTGACCCACCACCACTTGATCCTGTGCATTATGGGTGGGAGAGAGAAGAAACAGATTTCTCATCCCAAAAATAGTTGAAGGAGTGTGCTTAGCACCAGATGAAGTTCTGAAGCCAATCAGATGTGGGTGTGAATCACAATCAGCATGCAGGGGGAGTCGCTGCGGCTGCATGGGACGCGGAATCCCTTGCACAATGTTCTGTGCATGTGGCAGCGGCTTGGATTGCAACAATCCATTGACCCAAAACGTAAACGAAGAGCAGACTGATGATCCTGACGATCCTGACACAACCATGTCTTTTGATATTTGCCCCCAATAAATGGTTACCTAATGTGAATAACTGCATCAAAGTTGTTAATACCAATCCCCCAGCTAGGTGTGAGCTTTGTTTTGCTTACGGGGTCATATCTTGTAGCTTTGCAACCTTCCATAGAATGCATGCGCCCTGCACTTCAGCATAAATTGTGGTTTATATCCGAATATCCATATCCATATAATGTGGGTTACCGTATGTCATTTAAGCATTATGATCTGGTTTTATCTGCAGAAAAGATGTTAAGTGCTCAGCAGTTAGCTAGATTTTAGAAATTGTCACTGAAATAACGCAAATACAGTGACGTCAACTGTGGCATTATCATATTTCAAGGCCAAACTTTAACCTCAAATGACCTTGACTTGACCCATGGAGTTGCAAAATGATATCCTACTGTTATCATGTGTCTATAGAACTATTCAGTCTCGCCCAAAACCATAAAAATGACAGTAAGATCACCAAAATATCTCCACGACTGCCCGGGATATGGGATATTCCTTATTTCGGGGGGGCGTTTGACCTCCAATGACCTTGAGTATTGACGAATGTGGGTCAAAACGACTCCCAAAGTATCTGCAACCCCTCCAGATCGACTCATCCTAAAAACCCTTAGAAATGGCATCAAGATCATTAAAATCCATCAAGTATTGACCAGGATATGAGATTTTTCAGTTTCGCCGGCCATATTGAAAAAGCCAAGCGGCGCCAGGTGTACACCCGATGGATTCTCGAATGGGGTGGTAAAGCTTTCAAAATATGTCAAGATTTGCTTTATAACAAACAATGCAGGGTTCCCATCCCGTGCAACCGGACTATTTATATTTCAACATAATAAGGGCTTCACCCTTTTGCCGAATTATGGCAATATCTGAATTATGAGTAATGCGTTTCTAATATTCCAATAAATAGAAAACAAAAACAAAAATTGTACTCGTCATAAAAGGAGTTTTAAAGTGGTGGGCAGAAGGTACACTGGGTTGTTAGTACAGTACATAAATTACGTTACAGTACTGCGCATGTATACAGTATACGCGTGAACACTACAGGTATTTACATTATTTACGCAGGTGAATATTGTTGACTTATGAATCACTATCGGACAAAAAAAAATGTTTGCTGGTAAATCGGGAGTGATACGACTTGGATCAGAATCAGAAGTGTGAGGAGTTGATTGCCTTGGAGCCAGATTTAAGTATAATTCGGCGCCAATGTCGAATTAAAAAAAATTAAAAATTCGCGTCTCAAACTCGCCGAAAAAGGCAAATTCCGAATTATAGAATGTCGAATTTTAGGAGTTTTACCGATAATTGTCGGGAATACTGCATCACACTCTTAATTTTATACATGACTTAGCTCTCCTCGTAAAAAGAGATCGGTATCGCTACTATTTGGTTCTTATTTTCCATGGTAACGCCGAAGTTTCGGCCATTATTTTGTTCTCTTTATAGTTCTTATAAAATAACAGCTGTTCCGCGTCTCTCCCCTTCACAGATGTTGGAAACGAGGTAAAGAGAACTTTATTTCTGAAGTTGGAAACGTTTCCCTCTCTATCGCTTCTTTGGATAGTTTCTGCGGGAGAGGATTCCCCTCTCGAAGGACTGACTCGCTCCATCAAACATCTTTCGCTCTCAAGACTCTTTCTTGTCCCCCTAACTCACTGCGTCTTTCTCCGTTTTCTTTCGTCTTATAAAAAGCAGTTTCTCATTTCAAGGCGAACTAATATAAACTTTGTCTCATCGTATTAAAAAACAATTTCTCGCATTAATGGAGAGAGAGAGAGAGAGAGAGAGAGAGAGAGAGAGAGAGAGAGAGAGAGAGAGAGAGAGTTACAAGGAAAAGAAGTACCTCAAAAGGCCTTGCGGCCCATACCGAGGAGGTACCAATGACAACGGGTGCCAGCCTTTGTCATTGGTACCTCCTCGGTATGAGAGAGAGAGAGAGAGAGAGAGAGAGAGAGTTAAGAAAACTGATAAAACAAATAAAATAAGCTATTTTATTAAATTTATTTAAGTTTGTGGGTAATGTAATTGGAAATAGGATTAAAGGCTTAATTGATAATGAATAATATAATTACTCGATTCAATATTAAGATGAAAAATCTTCTTTCTGAGAAGCATTTTCCATTTCAAAAAATTTTAATTAAATTTCGCATCGACCATTTGCGCGCACGGCAACTGGGAGAGTAAGCGAGATAGATTGTATGATAATTCACCGATGAACTGGGGTAATATTTTTTGGTGAGGTAACACTTCTGGTACCTCAGAAAATTAAAAATTATATAAAATATCTAGAAAAATTGTTATTGTCGGAAATATAAAAGTGTTTATCCTGATTAGGCTAGACTAAGCTGAGTTAGGCTGGGGTAGGCTAGATTAGTCGAGATTTGTGAGCATTTTATTATTTAATGACTTAACAGAAGCCACCGTTCGACCCCTCAATTATACCCGAAACGCTTATCCACGCCCTTTTCGATTCGATAGTACTAAGATGAGGTGGATGTTTTCCGTGTTGTGGCCCCCATAAAATGAAATAAAATCTACATTAATTATTTTACTTTTCTTCACATTTTTAATTCATTACATTTTAACTTGCAGAAACGTTTATTCATTAAGAGTCGGTCAAAAAGTAGTTGAAAATGGGCCACAAGTTCACAACACAATAGTAAATTTTAATTGTTACTCGAGAGAGGTTAGCTGATTTTACATTATAACCTAACCAACCTAACCTAACTTAACTTAACTTAACTTACCCCTAACCAATGTGGAGGCAATGATAGAAAGGGAGAGACTTGTTCAATGAATTATTACGTGGCATTAGCTTCCCCCGAAAATTCTAAAAAAATAAGTGACTCCATAGCCAAAATTGTTCTTTTTTTAATAAAAAATGTTCGGTGCTACAAAGATATTTTTAGTCTACAAAAGAATTTGCGCTGAAGTGACCTGACCTGAATTTGTGCTGACCTGACTTGAAATAACTACTTTATCTTTGGGGACGAATGCGAGGTCAAGGCCGACTATAAAAAGGGGAAATCATGAAAACATATTACATTAAAACAAAAAAACTTAAAGGGCAAATGAAACAAAATTCAGTCTATAGGATATAATAAGGTTAATTGAATGCCCGGTTAGGTCAACTGTATGCCATTGACAATTGGTTAGGTTAAGTTGTGATGTTTTCGTTAGCAAAGCTGGGCACTTGCGGTATTTTTTGCGGTAACTGCGGTACTACCGCACTACCAAACCGGTACCGCATAACGCAGTACCGCAAAGGATCGCTGAAAGTACAGCAGTACCGCTACCGCATTCAAATTTCCCGCGGTACTTTCCGCGGTACCGACAAACACGACTTTTCAAAAAATTAACACTTTTTTTGAAGTAAACCTTATTACAGGAGTACAGTAAGACGAATGCTGCGTGTGTTGCATCAGCCTAACTCTAGACACGTTAAGTTTTCGTTCAGAACATGTTACGTTGCCATCCTATCACAACGCCTCAGTGCAGTGCTTGCTTTTGAGCCGGTTGCACGTGTGTTACATTCTGTGACAAAGATCGATTTTTAGCCATATGGCAGAAAGTTCAGGTGCGAAATCGCCGATATGCAATTTCTGAAAAATGATATGTGTTGTTACTTGTGTGCAGTACCGCGGAACGCACCAGGGGGACCTGAAAAAGTACCGCAGTACCGCGTAACGCACTGGGCATGCTGAGGTACCGCAGTACCGCGTAACGCACCCCCAAATTTTGGTACCGCGCCCACCACTGTTCGTTAGTTTTAAAAAAAATATCGCAACTTAACCTAACCAATCGTCAAGGGCATACAGTTGACCTAACCGGGCATAATATCCCATAGAATGAATTGTTTGTTTTATTTGTCCTTTAAATTTTTTGTTTTAATGTAATTGAATTTGTAAATATGTTGTAGACCGCACGCTATAGTAGCACCAAATGTTCTCCAACTTAAAACCTACTTAATTGTACTCAAAGGTACTCGTTAATAAACATAAAGACGCGTATTAAATTTGGGTAGCGCCCATTTTTAAGACCCTATAAGGTTGTCAAATTATATTTGATTAATAGCTTTTTGAGATATATGGATTTAGAGAAGTAGGTAGGCCCCTACCTCGCTTGTGTGTGTGTGTGCGTGAAAATATTACATAGTTACAGAGTATAATTATAAAATAATAAATGTCTGAATATCCATTCTCGCTCAGCTCAAAAAGATAAGACGATAAGAGCAAGAAAAAGTGTTGAAAGAAGCTTATAGGAGAAGTATATTTGTGTAAATGACTCCAAAGAAATGTAGTTTATTTTTAATAAAAAAAGTAATTGTTTTTATGAAATGTTCCAAAAAAAAGCAACAATAAATGATTATGATTCGAGGATTCCTTAGTCAGCAAAACCAGAGTGAACACTCGGTACAAGTGGATGGGGATTCTTTTTTAAACGAACGAGAATTCCCTGGACAGAGTTACTGGAACTTTGTTCCTTGTTCCAAGAGCAGTAGGAAAAGGGTATGTAGGAGGGGGTAGATGGGGATGGGGATGGGAGAGCGAGTTTTTTTTTGAGACGTTAAATAACTGAAGGAAAAAAATTACAAAATTTTCAAGTTGTTCCATTCTTGGCCGCGGAGTTTTTCAATATAATTTGTTACAATTTCCTTTGAGTGGGGGGCGGGTGTAGTCCATTTGAAGTCACTTTTTTGGGGGGGGCGAAAATATGACGCGAAATATTTACATTAATTTTTTATACTATCTTTAATGTTTTAAACCCCTTTTAGCGGTTAATATTTGTAAGTGAACTAGTAAAAGTACTTGAATGACTTTTCTACAGACTATATTAGCTACCTTCACTACTACTACTACTACTACTACTACTACTACTACTACCATTACTACCACCACCCCTTTCCCTTGTGTTCCCGTGTATACATTTAACCTTTCATTTTCAAGATAATTTTGCGATTTCGCTTTGTCTATCGTCTATCGTTTATCGTCTATCGTTTATTGAGGAGTAATACATTATATTTCTTTCAATTAAACTTTTATGTTTATTTTTCAATGACAGGAATACAGCTTTCAAAGGATATTTTATTAGTGATAAAAAAAAAAATGCCCATTTATTAAGTGTGAACACTATCTATGAACAGATAAATTAATTTCTCTAAATAAAATTAAATTAAATAGAATTTGATTTAACCCATGTGGGCCTATTTCAGTTCCAATTTTTTAGCACTGATTAGTGGGTAACTAAATCAATTATCTAAATTACCTTCCCTCCTCACCTATCCCCAATTTGTTATCTTATGTTTATTCGCAAATCTGTTTTAATTTGTTCTCGTGAAACAATTTAATAAAATACAGTCGTGGTAAACCCGATTTTAACCAAATCTTAAATTAAATAAACTTAAAAATTAATTATGGGTTTTGTACTACCCAGTTTTTCGGTTATTAGTCCGTGAGCCAGACCCCAAATTTTGGCCAATCGGTACCATTAAGGCGAACCAGATGCAACGATGCTTTTTGGAAAGCTTATAATTTGCAGTTTCCAAATATGCTCGCTGAACATCTGTATCTGGTAGCGTTTTAGCGTAAATCTTCATCGAACATAGGCACCCAATATTTCAATATTGGGCGCAAACTTAAAATGTTGATAAAACAATAAAGCTACTCTTTTGAAATGTCCAGCAAGCATTAGCATCATCTACTAAGCATCCTTCATCATTGGTATGAGGGACGTTTGGTTCACCCGAGTGGTACCGATCAACCCTTCTGGCCCACGAACTATATCGGTTCTATTGTTTGTTGGGCGGATTTGAGCTTCCTCCGTGAGCCCGTTGCGCCTGTGGCATATCTCATTTTCCCATCTCCACCGTGAGAATTATTATTTTTCGATGAGGGTGTAAAATCTGTATGAAAATAATGAAAATATTTAAAAATTCACCAGAAATTTATAATTGATTCGGAAAATACTATACCATTGGTCAGAGAACCCTTAACTTTTTTTTTTTTTTAGGGGTGGGTGTACCGAATAAACTGTCCTCTGTATTGGTGGTAGTTATTATTTTTTATTGGTGAGATTAATTTTCCAACCAATTATGAATTTCTTGCTCATGAATTTTGTTTTGGTTTTGTTTGTTTTTTTAGTATTTTTTCAGCATTTGTTTCTCTTTGTAATAAATTTAACCAAATTTACTTAAATTTGGTTTCGCTTCGCCAATTTATCTTCTAAAAACAAAAGGTTTCTTCAATCGAAATTTTAACGTAGGACTGAAAATAAAAAATTCTCCTCCATTCTGTTGGAAACATATTTCCAACAGTTTAAGGAAAAAAGAATTATGAAAAACTAAATTGGAATTTTATTATTCAAATCAATTTGATTAAAAGAAAAAAAAAGTATCTTCCATTTCCGAAACAAAAATTTATTCTCAAATTTTAATTTATTTTTGAAATTTTTTTTTTTTTAATCTTCTTTAAATCCTTTTCCGATATTTTTTATTGGTATTAAATTGCTTTATAACTTTTAAGCAGTTTATTAACAACCGTTTTCCCCTCTGTTTTTTTATCACCATAAAAACCATTGTTTAGTGACGGAATATAAAAGAAATGGTTTAAGGCGTTTTTAATAGCAAGGGGAAAACTGGCTTATCATGAACGTTTTTTGTGTATTACTCGTGCGTTGATATTTTGAAAATAGATTTTTAGATACAGAGTGATTAACTTACGTTCACGAAACTTGCAGGATTATTCTGGAAGGATGGAAGGTCTTTTTTTTTTTTTTGTGTGTGTGTAGGAGGCGGGGGGTACACACCATTCTCTCAGTGTTGTTTCCTTTACGAGACTGTGGGACAATTCTGGACTGCGCAATTTTCATATCGTTGCCTCCAGCGGTTCAATAGAAATGAAGCGAGTTTCGTGTTCAGTCGCTGCTTTTAGAGTTTATAATGCCCTTGAATTCTCTTGAAAGACGCTCTTCGTTAGATATTCCCATACGAAAAAATCCCAGAGACTGAGGTCAGGTGATGGAGAAGGCCATGCAAAATCATAGTCGTGAAGGTTGGGCTTCCTGTTAGATAGGACTTGACCGGATAAATAAACCTTTTTGCAAAGACATACTCGTATGCTGGTTGGACCATTGAATAATGAGCCAAGGTTTTGTTTACGGTCGAGAGTAGTATAGCCGCAAAAGGGGAGAGTGCAGGAATGTTGCAGGTTATTATGTAATGTTGCAAAGGGGGGAGGGGGTTGTTGCAAAGGGGGTTGTTGCAAAGGGGGGTGGGGGAAAACTTGGAGGCGGCGTTATCCCCCAAGAGAAAGAAGGAGGAGAGAAAGGAGGAGAGGTGTTCACCTGGCAGGAGCCAGTGCACACTAAGACTTCCAGCCGGGCTGGCGTTGTTTTATAGGCTCCTAATCACCAGAATCAGCCAGTTGGCTGAGCCAAGGGGGGAGAGACGCTGAAGGAGAGAGAGAGAGAGACAGCTGAAGGAGAGAGAGCTGAAGAAGAGAGAGAGATGCCTGTAGAGGGAGAGAAGCCTGAAGAAGAGAGAGAGACGCCTGTAGGAGGGAGAGACGCCTGAAGGAGAGAGGTAGGTGCACATGCAGGAGTACACATGCTGGAGGTACACATGCAGTAGGTACACATGCTGGAGGTACACGCACACATGCAGGAGTACACATGCAGTACACATCTGGAGGCAACATGCAGGAGAGAGAGAGACGCCTGAAGGAGGAAGATACATGCAGGAGAGAGAGAGCTGAAGGAGGGAGAGAGACCCTGAAGGACAGAGTGGAGTTCTCCCCCAATTTATTTTCGTTTCCCTAACCTAAGAGGCCTATGGGGTTTACCAAAGGGCCTGAAATAGAAGGAGCAGAGCTCCTTACTCGGCCGGAGCCGAGGGGGGAATGGTTCTTCACAGCTTCGCGATCTTTATAATCCTCTATTCTGGCTGAGTTGCCAGATAGCGCAAGGTATTCCAGATAGCGCCATGTGTCCCATTAATCGTGTAACACATATATAACGGCTGTTATTCCAAATGTACTTGTATATATAATAAACTAATGAACATATAAAATACCACAATATATTTATATGGTTATACAAGATTCAACCGTATAAATAACACAAGCGCATCTTTCATTACGCTTTAATAGAATTAACAAAGTTACCCTATTTCGTTAGACAGAAAACGATTTTTATAAGGGTTACCCAACTAATTATCCACCATTCAATAAATAATAGCAAACGTGAATAAGAGTTCCAATTCAATGGGTAACTATATCGACATAAGCTTATTATTGTAACGTTTGCTCCCAATATAAATTTCCTAAATAACAGTAAAACCAATTAATTATGAAACTTCATTTAAATACAGCTTCATTAAACTTGAAGATGAACGAAACAAATAACATAGTTATCCATAATTCAGCCCTCACGAATAACGAAACGAAATGATCATTTACGATACAATTCGAAATACGATATTTACGATACAATTCCACCAAACGAGATGAAAACTTATGAAACATATAGCCTTATTCCTGCGACGAAAAAAATGAAAATGACGAAATTAAAAGAAACGAAGAAAGTTGGATTTCCCCAATTGATTATATATATATATATATATATATATATATATATATATAAACAACTCATGCACGCACACAACACACACACACACACACACACACACACACGATGAAAGGCGGAAGCTAAATCAGTTCGAATCGTGTCTCTGGGACACGATTCGAACGAAAAAGGTCTCTAGGGACCTTTTTTCGGGTCGAGGAGGGATTATCCTTCTACAAGCTATTCGAGCAGAAATCACCACTGACTCCAGATATTAATTTTATCATTCTTATTACTTCTACAATATTTACGCGTATTTTAAAATAATTTGAAGCCAATTAAATTCTACTTTATTAAAATAACTTTTTACACACAAACTACATCTTACTGCAAACACCTTGCACATCAATTCTTATTATCATTATTATTATTATTTCTACAATGAAACGGGGTCGGGCCGAAGAACGGGTGAGAGATCTCCCCCCCCCATATATATATATATATATATATATATATATGCTACACACACAGACCGTGCATGGAACTCTTCTGGGATAATTAAATCCACTATAGTCCGAGTAAGTAATGACAAATACCGCCTCGGTGGTGTAGTGGTTAGCGTAGCGGACTACGAATCCATCGGCCCAGTGTTCGAGACCCGACGCCAGCCGGCGCGCAGCAAAACCCAGCTGTTCCACACAATAAAGAAAGTGGTTGGTAGATAAATGGGTACCCTAGGAGGCCTAGTGGTCAAGACGCTGGGCTAATGATGGGAATATATCCGAAAAACATCGTAATGCACGATTTTTTCTATGTAGCAATAATAATTAACTCTTTCAAATACGTGATTTAAAATAACAGGACCATTTTACCCGAGGCAGTAGTATATCCGAAAAACATCGTAATGCACGATTTTTTCTATGTAGCAATAATAATTAACTCTTTCAAATACGTGATTTAAAATAACAGGAACATTTTACCCGAGGCAGTAGTATATCCGAAAAACATCGTAATGCACGATTTTTTCTATGTAGCAATAATAATTAACTCTTTCAAATACGTGATTTAAAATAACAGGACCATTTTACCCGAGGCAGTAGTATATCCGAAAAACATCGTAATGCACGATTTTTTCTATGTAGCAATAATAATTAACTTTCAAATACGTGATTTAAAATAACAGGACCATTTTACCCGAGGCAGTAGTATATCCGAAAAACATCGTAATGCACGATTTTTTCTATGTAGCAATAATAATTAACTTTTCAAATACGTGATTTAAAATAACAGGACCATTTTACCCGAGGCAGTAGTATATCCGAAAAACATCGTATAACCTAATTTACAACTATAGTTTACCTTGACTTTCATATGCTTCTATCCTGTTTTTTAATAAAGATTTTTAACTTTTAATAACGTATGAATAAAGATTTTTAACATTTAATTTTATTTTAGTATTTATTCATGCCACGCCGCCTTAGACCACAGCTTAACGTTGAAACCGAATGTTCTTTTTAAAATATAATTAGGATATAATTTCTTTTTATAAAATAAGTTAACAATTATGTTAACAAACAATAATAATTTGTAGTAAAAATATAATATAAGGGACTACCATAGAAATGTAAGTGCCTATAATTCGATTTTATATATATGTTACTCGTCCGGTCTCGTTATAGCGGATTGGTACACGTCATAGCTCCACCCAGCTACATCGGCAGCCAATCACTACGAACATCTGGTCTTTTGGGCGGAGCTTGGCGAATGTGCATATAAAAGGGGATATTTTCAGTTGGGAGTAACAGTAGCTATTTTCGCATCAGTGAATAATCAACCATGGACCTGTACGTCTCCCCAGACTTGTATGAAGAACGTGATACTGAAGCATTAACCACAATTAGTCTTTTTCTTCTGAATACACGTCTGATCTCTCGGTCTTACTGCAGTCGACTGACCACGCAGGGAATCACAGATAGTAGCATGACTCACGGTCTCACAATGGACACGCGAGATTTTTAAAGTTAGGGCTGTGAGACCTAAAGGTGTGATAATGATGTATTACATTGAAGATTTGAATGGGGAAGAAATCTCAGGAGGCTTTTACCGCGAGGAATTGCAGAAAGTTGCGTTTAATTTAGAAAAAAATGTGTTTAAAATTGAGAAAATTTTAGGAAGCAAAGGTTCAGGAAGGAGAAAAATGTACCTGGTGAAATGGCTAGGGTACCCAGAAAGCTTCATCACCTATATAAAAGCTGATGCAATAATGAAGCTTAAATAGTATGCACATGGCTCCTAACCATTTCTACGTCACACTCCCATCCTCCTCGTCCCTGTCTGTACACCCTAACAACACGCTAGCCAACTTTGTAACAGAACTCCATGGGCACATTGAATTGGGTCGTGATTCGTATGAGGTGGGAATATGTGAAATTCAGCTGGACACCGTCTTTTTAAATATTGAACATGAAGAAACCGTTTTTACGATTCTTAGAGACATTGACGAGTGTGAAAAAGCTGGGGTAGCTATGGTTGAAACTATGCGCATCGCTTGGACTAAGATTGCACGGTATTACAGTACAGAAGTAAGACTAGGGCCGGGTCAATATGGTTCGGCCGAGGATGTTGTGAGAGGCTTAAACGTAAGTTTAAGAAACTCAAACCTTACGAATGATTTAGTATATGAAATCGTAAACAACCCTGCACATACACTAATCCTAAAATCAAAGACTAACAGATGTCTTAAAGAACATAGAAAGTTCAAAATTCTAACCAACGGCCGATATAGCGCAGCCTTCCAAAGAGACACATTTCACGAGACACAGTATAACTTGTCCAGATTAATGTATCAATTGAAGATGGAGAAATTGGCTGAAAGGTCCCCAGACATGTGCTATATTTACAGTAATATAGTGGAGCACCAGTTTGTTGGGGATACCCAGGCACGCCTGCTGCGCATTGCTCACATCCCCAACCATAGAGGAAGGAGTTTGAGTATTACATATGACAGACCCCATTATGTGAATGTCGCAACTAATTTAATAACCAATATCACAATATATATAAGAACGATTGAGGGCGAAAACTTCCCATTCGGTAACGGGAGCTTAACAGTGAAGCTACACTTTCGACGCACTGAGTTATAATGGATAGAAAGCCTTTCACCGTCTATCGAGGGATGCGATACCAGCGCGGTAGTGGACTTGGATCCATTTTTTCATCCATACTACGTACGGCTGTTCCTTTGCTGAAGAGGGGTGCCAGATACCTTGGAAGGAAAGCGCTACAATCAGGCCTTAACACTGCAGAAGACATATTGGCCGGGGCTAAACCTAAAGAAGCCCTAAAAAAACATTTAAAGCGTACACGGAACGAAATCATCAAAGATGCAAAGAGAAAAATGCGTGGTGGCGGGAAGAAGAGGGCTCCCCGGAAGAAGGGGTCACGTGGTATTAAACGTAAAAGGCTATCAAAAAAGAAATGCTGTAAGCGAATGAAACCTATGGTTGACCACTTTTTTGACTGATATAAGCTAAGGATATTGATCTCATGAATCATAGTTTGTTTACCACTTGTCGAGAGAGGAGTCACTATTTCGCCATGGCACGCTTCATCCACCCATGTAGTTCACAATGCTGTAAGTCGGAGCTGTCCTTTTTTGAGCTCCCGCCAACCCAAGTTTCTATTGAGCACAGTGACTTTATTACAATTAACCCTTTAAACACAATTAGTTCCCCGAGTGCACCTATAGAATTCGTGATACCCAGCTCAGGTCCTTACTTTTTTGATCCAAGCTGTGTGCACATGTACGCTAAGCTACGTATAGCCCATTCTGATGGAACGGCCTGCGATGACAAATATGCTGTATACCCTGAAACAAACTTTCTGCACGCCATATTCAACCAGTGTGACGTATATTTAAATCAGACCAACATATCGACAGGCACGGGGTACTATCATCTACGAGCCTATTTGGAAAATGTCCTCAACTTTTCCAAAGAAGCGAAGGCTACCTTTTTAAGTGCGGAGGGATATTATCAAACTAAAGATGAAAATAGTATAAAGGACAAATTTAAAAATTCTAAAAAGAAAATATACGAGTGTTTTGGACGGTTGCACACAGATTTCACTTTCCAGGAGAAGTTGCTTGTGAACGGGGTGGATATGAAAATAAAGCTCACCCGCACGAGTCCTGAGATCTGTCTACCGACCCGAGCTTTTCAATCGTGAACACGTCTTCACTCAACATAGCGGCAATTGAAATAATCTTCTAAATCGTTACGACAACTGCGCGTTATATAAAGAAATAGTTCTTCAGGATAATTTTCACGAACTAGGCATATTTTATAATGTTTTACTAAACATCTTCATACACCGGCGCATTATTTGAGAGGAACATATGCTCATATTTTTCCTTTCTGCCCGTCAAACGATACTCATCTCTAAAGTCTGTTAAAAACTCACGCAGGACACTAGCCACAACCTCACTACGAACCTCGTCATGATATACATTAATATAGTGATAAAAATACTTAAGATTGTCCATGATCACGAGATTCACATTTTCAGTCGTAGGGTATGAGTAATCGACATGGTGTAGCATGACGTAATGCGGCTTGTCACACCACCCATCCGCAAGACTCATTATCCATACCTGCTGCTTCTCTTCTGCACGCGTTGTTTCTTTTACTTTAGACTTTATAAAGTTTAGATCTGCAGCATACTTCAGCACATCGTCAGTGCAACGAAAGCCTTCAATGGTCTCACCAGAACATCCGTAGAGTATTTGTACATCTTGGAACTTCACACAATCCAATGTGGTTTTAAAAGAGGCATAGGAGGGGGGGAATAGGAAGTTTTTCGGTATCCACCACATCCTGGCACTTTGCTGAATACCATTTCATAAACGTTGTACAAACAATATTAAAGGTAGCCATTTGAATACACGTCTGATTTTTCTTCTGAATACACGTCTGATCTCTCGGTCTTACTGCAGTCGACTGATCACGCAGGGAATCACAGATAGCAACATGACTCACGGTCTTACAGTGGGCGGAGCTTAGAATTTTCGCCTGTGCACACACAAAGGAGAAAGTGAAACGCTAATTGAAACATGAGTTATTTAATAAACGTGATATTCAGTTAACACAAGAAATAACAGAAAACACAAGAAAAAACAAATGCTTAGATTTGGTGATCACAAACAACAGAAACCTAATACTTTAAAGAAAGCATTCTATTAAATACTTTTAGCCTATGTTCACGAATTAATACCGGTTTTAAAATAGATTCGACAAGAAGACCGGCTGGACTGATTTTATAGAAATTCAAGGATTCCAAGTTGATCACGAGAGAAGTTATGTAGTCATCTTCCATGCTGCAAAATCTCGTCGTTAGCCTGCCTGCTCAGAGCACCGACAAGAGGTAAAATCGAATCCACATCAACACAAAATTTTAGTCGCTAAAATAACAGCCTGAGTATTGTTCATGTTCTAAATTATCTTTGATTCGTTTTGATAAAATTGAGTAAACTGCAGCCTTTGTTTCCTGATCAGAAACTCTCCGTCTTTTTCTGGTATGGTGCAAGGCTTCGTTGCAACCATATTCACTGCACGAGTCTACTTCACAGTCGTTGCCTTCTAATCTAGATTTACACTCTTCACTAATGCATTCGATGGGTGAATAATCATCTTGGTTGATATTATTGACACCACATTCGAGAGGGCTCACTGGGGTAACGGACACTTCAGGTAATGGCGCGGACGCTTGAGGTGGGTCGGGGACAATCTCCTCAGGTTGCCCTTGTGGCGGGGCAAATATTGTGTGGGGGTAATTATGTGTTGCTTCTAAGTAAACAAAACGGGCCTTATGTAACACAGTGGCAATTAATAATGATTTATGCAAAGATGCACCAGCTCTTCTGGAACGTCTGGATGCAATTTTACCGAGCGATATATTTATCAACTTGTATGCTTCAAACCCGTTTGGAACGTCAGATATCATGTTCACCACCTAGGAATTGGTCAAGGCACAGAGAGCTAACTAACACGACTCTATCCTCTATTACCAATCTTGTAATGAGTTAAAGTGAAAGTTTCGCCTGCCTTTATACAATGTCGTTCTGACGTCGTTATCAAGCTCCACACAGGGAATTTCCAGGAAGTAACATGAATCACGTTGCTGTTCTTTCACCTGTACACACGCACGCACACACACACACACACACACACACACACACACAAGGAGAAAGTGAACGTTGGTTGAAACATGATTTATTTAATAAAATAAATATTCAAGCTATATATATATATATTTACAAACACGTGTAATAAATAAGTTAACAACAGACATCAATGATTATATTCAAGACATATTTACAAACGTGTGATAAATAAGTTAACAATTGAATTTCTGTAACCCGAGAGACGACGGACGGAGTCATTACAAGCTCGGCTCCGCCGTGCTTGTAATGACTCCGTCCGTCGTCTCTCGGGTTACAATTCATTGTTAACTTTTTATTACACATGTTTTAAATATGTCTTGAATATAATCATTGATGTCTGTTGTTAACTTATTTATTACACGTGTTTGTAAATATATATATATAGCTTGAATATTTATTTTATTAAATAAATCATGTTTCAACCAACGTTCACTTTCTCCTTTGTGTGTGTGTGTGTGTGTGTGTGTGTGTGTGTGTGTGTGTGCGTGTGTACAGGTGAAAGAACAGCAACGTGATTCATGTTACTTCCTGGAAATTCCCTGTGTGGAGCTTGATAACGACGTCAGAACGACATTGTATAAAGGCAGGCGAAACTTTCACTTTAACTCATTACAAGATTGGTAATAGAGGATAGAGTCGTGTTAGTTAGCTCTCTGTGCCTTGACCAATTCCTAGGTGGTGAACATGATATCTGACGTTCCAAACGGGTTTGAAGCATACAAGTTGATAAATATATCGCTCGGTAAAATTGCATCCAGACGTTCCAGAAGAGCTGGTGCATCTTTGCATAAATCATTATTAATTGCCACTGTGTTACATAAGGCCCGTTTTGTTTACTTAGAAGCAACACATAATTACCCCCACACAATATTTGCCCCGCCACAAGGGCAACCTGAGGAGATTGTCCCCGACCCACCTCAAGCGTCCGCGCCATTACCTGAAGTGTCCGTTACCCCAGTGAGCCCTCTCGAATGTGGTGTCAATAATATCAACCAAGATGATTATTCACCCATCGAATGCATTAGTGAAGAGTGTAAATCTAGATTAGAAGGCAACGACTGTGAAGTAGACTCGTGCAGTGAATATGGTTGCAACGAAGCCTTGCACCATACCAGAAAAAGACGGAGAGTTTCTGATCAGGAAACAAAGGCTGCAGTTTACTCAATTTTATCAAAACGAATCAAAGATAATTTAGAACATGAACAATACTCAGGCTGTTATTTTAGCGACTAAAATTTTGTGTTGATGTGGATTCGATTTTACCTCTTGTCGGTGCTCTGAGCAGGCAGGCTAACGACGAGATTTTGCAGCATGGAAGATGACTACATAACTTCTCTCGTGATCAACTTGGAATCCTTGAATTTCTATAAAATCAGTCCAGCCGGTCTTCTTGTCGAATCTATTTTAAAACCGGTATTAATTCGTGAACATAGGCTAAAAGTATTTAATAGAATGCTTTCTTTAAAGTATTAGGTTTCTGTTGTTTGTGATCACCAAATCTAAGCATTTGTTTTTTCTTGTGTTTTCTGTTATTTCTTGTGTTAACTGAATATCACGTTTATTAAATAACTCATGTTTCAATTAGCGTTTCACTTTCTCCTTTGTGTGTGCACAGGCGAAAATTCTAAGCTCCGCCCACTGTAAGACCGTGAGTCATGTTGCTATCTGTGATTCCCTGCGTGATCAGTCGACTGCAGTAAGACCGAGAGATCAGACGTGTATTCAGAAGAAAAATCAGACGTGTATTCAAATGGCTACCTTTAATATTGTTTGTACAACGTTTATGAAATGGTATTCAGCAAAGTGCCAGGATGTGGTGGATACCGAAAAACTTCCTATTCCCCCCTCCTATGCCTCTTTTAAAACCACATTGGATTGTGTGAAGTTCCAAGATGTACAAATACTCTACGGATGTTCTGGTGAGACCATTGAAGGCTTTCGTTGCACTGACGATGTGCTGAAGTATGCTGCAGATCTAAACTTTATAAAGTCTAAAGTAAAAGAAACAACGCGTGCAGAAGAGAAGCAGCAGGTATGGATAATGAGTCTTGCGGATGGGTGGTGTGACAAGCCGCATTACGTCATGCTACACCATGTCGATTACTCATACCCTACGACTGAAAATGTGAATCTCGTGATCATGGACAATCTTAAGTATTTTTATCACTATATTAATGTATATCATGACGAGGTTCGTAGTGAGGTTGTGGCTAGTGTCCTGCGTGAGTTTTTAACAGACTTTAGAGATGAGTATCGTTTGACGGGCAGAAAGGAAAAATATGAGCATATGTTCCTCTCAAATAATGCGCCGGTGTATGAAGATGTTTAGTAAAACATTATAAAATATGCCTAGTTCGTGAAAATTATCCTGAAGAACTATTTCTTTATATAACGCGCAGTTGTCGTAACGATTTAGAAGATTATTTCAATTGCCGCTATGTTGAGTGAAGACGTGTTCACGATTGAAAAGCTCGGGTCGGTAGACAGATCTCAGGACTCGTGCGGGTGAGCTTTATTTTCATATCCCCCGTTCACAAGCAACTTCTCCTGGAAAGTGAAATCTGTGTGCAACCGTCCAAAACACTCGTATATTTTCTTTTTAGAATTTTTAAATTTGTCCTTTATACTATTTTCATCTTTAGTTTGATAATATCCCTCCGCACTTAAAAAGGTAGCCTTCGCTTCTTTGGAAAAGTTGAGGACATTTTCCAAATAGGCTCGTAGATGATAGTACCCCGTGCCTGTCGATATGTTGGTCTGATTTAATATACGTCACACTGGTTGAATATGGCGTGCAGAAAGTTTGTTTCAGGGTATACAGCATATTTGTCATCGCAGGCCGTTCCATCAGAATGGGCTATACGTAGCTTAGCGTACATGTGCACACAGCTTGGATCAAAAAAGTAGGAGGACCTGAGCTGGGTATCACGAATTCTATAGGTGCACTCGGAACTAATTGTTTTTAAAGGGTTAATTGTAATAAAGTCACTGTGCTCAATAGAAACTTGGGTTGGCGGGAGCTCAAAAAAGGACAGCTCCGACTTACAGCATTGTGAACTACATGGGGTGGATGAAGCGTTGCCATGGCGAAATAGTGACTCCTCTCTCGACAAGTGGTAAACAAACTATGATTCATGAGATCAATTCCTTAGCTTATATCAGTCAAAAAAAGTGGTCAACCATAGGTTCATTCGCTTACAGCATTTCTTTTTTGATAGCCTTTTACGTTTAATACCACGTGACCCCTTCTTCCGGGAGCCCTCTTCTTCCCGCCACCACGCATTTTTCTCTTTGCATCTTTGATGATTTCGTTCCGTGTACGCTTTAAATGTTTTTTAGGCTTCTTTAGGTTATTCCCCGGCCAATATGTCTTCTGCAGTGTTAAGGCCTGATTGTAGCGCTTTCCTTCCAAGGTATCTGACCCCTCTCTTCAGCAAAGGAACAGCCGTACGTAGTATGGATGAAAAATGGATCCAAGTCCACTACCGCGCTGGTATCGCATCCCTCGATAGACGGTGAAAGGCTTTCTATCCATTATAACTCAGTGCGTCGAAAGTGTAGCTTCACTGTTAAGCTCCCGTTACCGAATGGGAAGTTTTCGCCCTCAATCGTTCTTATATATATTGTGATATTGGTTATTAATTAGTTGCGACATTCACATAATGGGGTCTGTCATATGTAATACTCAAACTCCTTCCTCTATGGTTGGGGATGTGAGCAATGCGCAGCAGGCGGGCCTGGGTATCCCCAACAAACTGGTGCTCCACTATATTACTGTAAATATAGCACATGTCTGGGGACCTTTCAGCCAATTTCTCCATCTTCAATTGATACATTAATCTGGACAAGTTATATGTGTCTCGTGAAATGTGTCTTTGGAGGCTGCGCTATATCGGCCGTTGGTTAGAATTTTGAACTTTCTATGTTCTTTAAGACATCTTTAGTCTTTGATTTGGATTAGTGTATGTGCAGGGTTGTTTACGATTTCATATACTAAATCATTCGTACGGTTTGAGTTTCTTAAACTTACGTTTAAGCCTCTCACAACATCCTCGGCCGAACCATATTGACCCGGCCCTAGTCTTACTTCTGTACTGTAATACCGTGCAATCTTAGTCCAAGCGATGCGCATAGTTTCAACCATAGCTACCCCAGCTTTTTCACACTCGTCAATGTCTCTAAGAATCGTAAAACGGTTTCTTCATGTTCAATATTTAAAAAGACGGTGTCCTGAATTTCACATATTCCCACACTCATACGAATCACGACCCAATTCAATGTGCCCATGGAGTTCTGTTACAAAGTTGGCTAGCGTGTTGTTAGGGTTACAGACAGGGACGAGGAGGATGGGAGTGTGACGTAGAAATGGTTAGGAGCCATGTTGCATACTATTTAAGCTTCATTATTGCATCAGCTTTTATATAGGTGATGAAGCTTTCTGGGTACCCTAGCCATTTCACCAGTACATTTTTCTCCTCCTGAACCTTTGCTTCCTAAAATTTTCTCAATTTAAACACATTTTTTCTAAATTAAACGCAACTTTCTGCATTCCTCGCGGTAAAAGCCTCCTGAGATTTCTTCCCCATTCAAATCTTCAATGTAATACATCATTATCACACCTTTAGGTCTCACAGCCCTAACTTTAAAATCTCGCGTGTCCATTGTGAGACCGTGAGTCATGCTACTATCTGTGATTCCCTGCGTGTCAGTCGACTGCAGTAAGACCGAGAGATCAGACGTGTATTCAGAAGAAAAAGACTAATTTGGTTAATGCTGCAGTATCACGTTCTTCATACAAGTCTGGGGAGACGTACAGGTCCATGGTTGATTATTCACTGATGCGAAAATAGCTACTGTTACTCCCAACTGAAATATCCCTTCATATACACATTCGCCAAGCTCCGCCCAAAAGACCAGATGTCCGTCGTGATTGGCTGCCGATGTAGCTGGGTGGAGCTATGACGTACCAATCCGCTATAACGAGACCGGACGAGTAACATATATATAAAATCGAATTATAGGCACTTACATTTCTATGGTAGTCCCTTATATTATATTTTTTACTTACAAATTATTAGTATTGTTTGTTAACATAATTGTTAACTTATTTTATAATAAAGAAATTATATCCTAATTATATTTTAAAAAGAACATTCGGTTTCAACGTTAAGCTGTGGTCTAAGGCGGCGTGGCATGAATAATACTAAAATAAAATTAAATGTTAAAAATCTTTATTCATACGTTATTGAAAGTTAAAAAATCTTTATTAATAAAACAGGATAGAAGCATATGAAAGTCAAGGTAAACTATAGTTGTAAATTATAGTTAGGTTATACGATGTTTTTCGGCATACTACTGCCTCGGGTTAAATGATCCTGTTATTTTAAATCACGTATTTGAAAGAGTTAATCATTATTGCTACATAGAAAAAATCGTGCATTACGATGCTTTTCGGATATACTACTGCCTCGGGTCAAATGGTCCTGTTATTTTAAATCACGTATTTGAAAGAGTTAATTATTATTGCTACATAGAAAAATCGTGCATTACGATGTTTTTCGGATATACTACTGCCTCGGGTAAAATGGTCCTGTTATTTTAAATCACGTATTTGAAAGAGTTAATTATTATTGCTACATAGAAAAAATCGTGCATTACGATGTTTTTTCGGATATACTACTGCCTCGGGTAAAATGGTCCTGTTATTTTAAATCACGTATTTGAAAGAGTTAATTATTATTGCTACATAGAAAAAATCGTGCATTACGATGTTTTTCGGATATACTACTGCCTCGGGTAAAATGGTCCTGTTATTTTAAATCACGTATTTGAAAGAGTTAATTATTATTGCTACATAGAAAAAATCGTGCATTACGATGTTTTTCGGATATACTACTGCCTCGGGTAAAATGGTCCTGTTATTTTAAATCACGTATTTGAAAGAGTTAATTATTATTGCTACATAGAAAAAATCGTGCATTACGATGTTTTTCGGATATTTCCCATCATTAGCCCAGCGTCTTGACCACTAGGCCTCCTAGGGTACCCATTTATCTACCAACCACTTTCTTTATTGTGTGGAACAGCTGGTTTTGCTGCGCGCCGGCTGGCGTCGGGTCTCGAACACTGGGCCGATGGATTCGTAGTCCGCTACGCTAACCACTACACCACCGAGGCGGTATTTGTCATTACTTACTCGGACTATAGTGGATTTAATTATCCCAGAAGAGTTCCATGCACGGTCTGTGTGTGTAGCATATATATATATATATATATATATATATATTGGGGGGGGGGAGATCTCTCACCCGTTTCTTCGGCCCGACCCCGTTTCATTGTAGAAATAATAATAATGATAATAAGAATTGATGTGCAAGGTGTTTGCAGTTAAGATGTAGTTTGTGTGTAAAAAGTTATTTATTAATAAGTAGAATTTAATTGGCTTCAAATTATATTTTAAAATACGCGTAAATATTTGTAGAAGTAATAAGAATGATAAAATTAATATCTGGAGTAGTGGTGATTTCTGCTCGAATAGCTTGTAGAAGGATAATCCCTCCTCGACCCGAAAAAGGTCCCTAGAGACCTTTTTCGTTCGAATCGTGTCCCTAGAGACACGATTCGAACTGATTTAGCTTCCGCCTTTCATCGTGTGTGTGTGTGTGTGTGTGTGCGTGCATGAGTTGTTTATTATATATATATATATTATATATATATATATTATATATATATATATATCAATTGGGGAAATCCAACTTTCTTCGTTTCTTTTAATTTCGTCATTTTTCATTTTTTTCGTCGCAGGAATAAGGCTATATGTTTCATAAGTTTTCATCTCGTTTGGTGGAATTGTATCGTAAATTATCGTATTTCGAATTGTATCGTAAATGATCATTTCGTTTCGTTATTCGTGAGGGCTGAATTATGGATAACTATGTTATTTGTTTCGTTCATCTTCAAGTTTAATGAAGCTGTATTTAAATGAAGTTTCATAATTAATTGGTTTTACTGTTATTTAGGAAAATTTATATTGGGAGCAAACGTTACAATAATAAGCTTATGTCGATATAGTTACCCATTGAATTGGAACTCTTTATTCACGTTTGCTATTATTTATTGAATGGTGGATAATTAGTTGGGTAACCCTTATAAAAATTCGTTTTCTGTCTAACGAAATAGGGTAACTTTGTTAATTCTATTAAAGCGTAATGAAAGATGCGCTTGTGTTATTTTATACGGTTGAATCTTGTATAACCATATAAATATATATTGTGGTATTTTATATGATTAGTTTATTATATATACAAGTACATTTGGAATAACAGCCGTTATATATGTGTTACACGATTAATGGGACACATGGCGCTATCTGGAATACCTTGCGCTATCTGGCAACTCAGCCAGAATAGAGGATTATAAAAGATCGCGAAGCTGTTGAAGAACCATTCCCCCCTCGGCTCCGGCCGAGTAAGGAGCTCTGCTCCTTCTATTTCAGGCCCTTTGGTAAACCCCATAGTGGCCTCTTAGGTTAGGGAAACGAAATAAATTGGGGAGAACTCCACTCTGTCCTTCAGGTGTCTCTCTCCCTCCTTCAGCTCTCTCTCTCCTGCATGTATCTTCCTCCTTCATACGTCTCTCTCTCTCCTGCATGTTTGCCTCCAGCATGTGTACTCCTGCATGTGTGCGTGTACCTCCAGCATGTGTACCTACTGCATGTGTACCTCCAGCATGTGTACTCCTGCATGTGCACCTATCCTCTCTCCTTCAGGCGTCTCTCCCTCCTACAGGCGTCTCTCTCTCTCTTCTTCAGGCTTCTCTCCCTCCTACAGGCATCTCTCTCTCTTCTTCAGCTCTCTCTCCTTCAGCTGTCTCTCTCTCTCTCTCCTTCAGGCGTCTCTCCCCCCTTGGCTCAGCCAACTGGCTGATTCTGGCTGATTAGGAGCCTATAAAACAACGCCAGCCCGGCTGGAAGTCTTAGTGTGCACTTGGCTCCTGCCAGGTGAACACCTTTCCTCCTTCTTTCTCTTGGGGGATAACGCCGCCTCCAAGTTTTCCCCCCACCCCCCTTTTCAACAACCCCCTCCCCCCTTTGCAACAACTCTCCTTTGCAACAACCCCCACCCCCCTTTGCAACATTCCTGCACTCTCCCCTTTTGCGGCTATACTACTGTCGAGAACCAGATCATGAAATTTGGGTAGGATTATCTGGAGGTCAGGCGTCTACTCGATCTACGACATCATTATTTAATTTGTTGATGAGGACTTGTTGCTATCTTGCTGAAACCAAACTGTACATAACTACATATAATTATAAGCTTCTTGACTTGAAACGTAGTTCATTTTTTTACTGAGACGTTGGAAACAGTGATTAGCAATTACATTCCCCGATTCATCACGTAATATTGCCCGTGACACTTAGAAAAAGATTTCCTTCCAAAATAATTTTGTCAAATTTCATGAACCGAAATTAATTTGATTTTTTTTTTAAAGTAGCACAGTGTCATAAATAATTTCTCTCTCGTGTGTATATATATATATATACATACACACACACACACACATATACTATATACATTATATGTAGTGGTGCTCATAAGTATTCGTACATAGAAATATTTCGGTTGTATTCGTCCTTATCTCTCGTATTATGCAAAGGATAGTTATGAAAAGTTTACCATTCGTTTGGAAAAATTTAACAAATAAAAAAAAAATTTAACTCTAACATATAATGTAAAACATCAACAAAATTTGAGGAAAATAAAAAAAAAATTAAAATGCAAAAGTTTTCCAAATTTACTTACAAAATTATTTCATACTTTTTGTGACCTTTTGCTTGAATCACCAATAATGATTCGTTTTGGGTATTTTTCTACAAAGTTTTGACATCTCTCAATAGAAATTTTAGCCCATTCTCCTTAGGGAAACTGCGCAATTCATTCAGATTCGGAGCGTTTCTCTCGCGGACAACTTTTTTCGAATCAAGCCATAAATTCTCGATTAAATTGAGATCTGAGGACTGGGTCATTTCGAAAAACTTGAAATTCTTTTGTTGAAGCAATTTCATGGTGCTCTTAGTTTTATGTTTTGGATTATTATCTTGGCGTATCCATTTGCGACCCATTCGCGACTTCCGAACTGAAGGCAATAATTTTCTTCTAAAATTTCCTGATATTTCTTCATATTCAAGATTCCATTGATGACAACGAGCTTTCCTGGACCAGAAGCGCTCTTTAAGCATCCCCAAAGAAGCGCACTATTTAACGGTAGGAAGGATGTTTTTACCTCGAATGCGGTATTTGACTCGACCGAAACGTACATTGTTCGTTATTCCCGAATAATTCAATTTTGGTCTCATCTGCCAAGAGAACTTTTTTCCAGAATTCAAATCCATTATTTTGATGATCCTTGGCGTACTTTAAACGAGCCTCTTTGCGCGCTTTTTTTCTTCGTGCAACTCTTCCATGCAGACCATTCTTTCTCAGTGTACGGCGTAGAGTAGAGGGATGGACATCAATCTCAGACAGTCTTAATGTTTGGCAAATACCACCCGCAGGCACTCGTGGATTCGCAGCAGCCATTCTTTCAATCCGTCTAGCTGTACATTCTGAAATCTCGCAAGGTCGTCCACACCGTGGTTGTGTTTTGATTATTCCGAAGCCTTTCCATTTCTTTACAACTGTATGAACTATCGTAAATGGAATTCGAAGTTCTTCTATCTTCCTGTAACTCTTTCCAGACTCGTGTGGAGCAATAACAAACCTCTTAAGAGCCGGAGACAGCTTTTTACCACAGTTTGAGTGTTGATATTTTCACCTATAGCTATTAGGTTCGCTCCGATACACTGACGTCTCGAGACCTTTTCAGCTCATTGCTGACGTTTGTGGCAGTCAAGCGACGATCTCACAAAACACTCACGACGATGAAACGATCGTCACGGGCAGATGTGCAGCGCGATCTTCCAGATCCTGGTCTTCGGGTGTACTCCTGTCTCCACATAACGTTGGTAGACACGTTGAACCGTTTCTCTTGGAATTCCTAGCGCATCGGCGACGTAACGCTGGCTCCGACCATCTTCAATTAGGGCGACGACTCTCGCGACGTTCACGGCACTCAAATCCATTGTAAATGTCCAATTCTGAAACCCAAAAGAATTAGAAGTCTTTCTGTTACTAAACGCAAATGCCTACTCCCACTAGTAGAAGAAAAAAGTGGCACTAGCAGTCTAAAGCAACTGAATGTCAGACTGTCGAGTTCTTAAAAGAAGTCGAAAATTCGTTACAGCTAGTGTGTTCGCAGCTGACGTTTTGTCTCGTTATTTGGTTGCCTCAGACTATATTTTCGAATTTTAAAACTTTTATAAACAGAAGCTTGCGATATTCCAAGTGGGCTGATTTTTTTGCCCCTCAGTATACCTTACCTTACAACCTTACAAAGGTTCCACGTGATGATTTCTCATTTCGCGAAGGTCAAGCGTGTCGCCCCTCCTCTCGAGTTGGCCTGGTGAAGTAGTGAGTTGGATTCTTGCGCTCTCCACCTCACATAGCCAGGTACGCCCGGCTCATCGGGGATTGTTCTGAGCCAGGCGTCAAGTCTTCTTTTGAAGATTTCCACTGCAACTCCCTTCGTGTTTCTTAGGTCTTTGGGCAGCTGATTAAATAGTTTTGGTCCTCTCACTACAAAACTATTTTCTTTCAGGGTTAAGGATGTTCCCTGTCTCGCCTTCAATTTGGGAATACGACACAGTCTACCGTTTCTACCTTCCACCGTTGTTTGGGGAGTTATGGGATTCAGAGTAAGATTAGGGACTAGTTTCTCCATTATTTTCCAAGTGTAAATAATGGTGTATCTCTCTCTTCTCCTTTCCAGTGAATATAGGTTTAGTTCTCGTAACCTTTCCCAGTAATTTAGTTCTTTGCACCCATTGATCTTGGCTGTGAAACTTCTTTGAATCCCCTCCAGCTGTCTAATGTCTTCTTTTTTATATGGGGATGTTAGGACCGAGCAGTATTCCAGTTTGGGTATTATCAGGGTTTTCAGTAGGGGGATCATTACATTCCTATCCCTTCGTTTAAAAGTTCTCAATATCAGACCCGTTATTCTCTTTGCTCTGTTTACTGCTATCTTATTTTGTGTTTCAAATTTCGCATCATCTGTCATTACAACCCCTAAATCTTTTGCTCTGGAATTTCTCTGGACTTCCTGTCCATTTGGGGTATAATATTCCATGGACTTTAGGTCTTCTCTTTTTCCGTACCGTAATAGCTGAAATTTCTCGGTGTTAAACTTCATATTGTTGTCTTCCGTCCACTTGTAAATTTTGTTTATGTCGGTTTGTAGAGATCCTATGTCTTGTGGTTTTCGTATTTTTCTACTGATCTTTGTGTCATCTGCAAAGGATGTTACTGTGCTGTCTCTGGTAACGTCCTCATCTATGTCAGTTAGCATGATTATGAAGAGTAGTGGAGCTAATACCGTTCCTTGTGGTACTGAGCTGAGGACCTCTGATTCTGATGAAGATACTCCTTGTACTGTAACGACTTGCCTCCGCTCACTAAGGAAATTATATATCCATTTCCCTACTTTTCCTGTTATTCCCATATATTTCAGTTTATGTATTATGATTCCATGGTCACACTTGTCGAACGCTTTAGCAAAGTCTGTGTATAGTACATCATAGTTTTCATTACTTTCAAGTGAATCAATAATGTTGTTGTAGTGTTCCATTAGTTGTGACAGGCATGATCTGCCTGACCGAAACCCGTGTTGGTTATCATTGAATTTTTCTGAGTTTCCAAAAAGTCATAGATTTTCTGTCTAACAATTCTTTCAAATATTTTGGTGAGATGAGATGTAAGCGACACTGGCCTATAGTTTTTGGCCTCGGATCGATATATATATATATATATATATATATATATATATATATATATATATATATATATATATCCCCCTCCCCGCGGGCGGTCTTTCTGGGGTGGATCGCCCGCGGGCTCCTGCCTCCATGTGGCGAGGGGGGTCAGCCGCGGCTGGGGGCCCTGCCGGGTCCCCGCCCGGTTGCGAAGTGGACTTTTAGCATACCCTGCTATCCTACAGCCCCCTCTTTCCTGTCTTCTCCTCTTTACCCTCTTCCTTGCCCCCTCTGTTTTTTCTGCTTTCTCTGTTCACTTTGCGCGCCCCGTGGGCTGCCGGGGCTGGTCGCTGGGGGTCTCGCCCCCATGGCCGGGGCCGGACTAAGTTGGCTGGTAGGGTGCCCAGGCCTGGGACCCTGGGGGGCCTTGGTCTTTGCTGCCGGCGGGGGAGAACTTTCGACGCTGCAAGGGCCCCTTTTGAAACGGGGGTACCTACATGGGACGAGGCACCCATCCCCCGCCGGCGTGCGCTTGGTCCCCTTGGGCCCCGGGTAATCGGTTCCCCGCGGCCCCGGGCGCGAAACAACAATAAAAATTTTCTATGGAAACACTTACAAATCTAATGGACCTCGTTGACGACCCGGCTTGTGCATCTGACCTCCCTCTGACTACCTCTTTGGACCGTGGGTCTGGTAAGGGCAGTCGGCAGCCCTCGCCCACCCCGTCTGCTCTTCTTGCCGACACCTCCTCTCTCTCTCTTCCCCAGGCTCGTGGCGCCGCTGCCCGACCCCCGCCAGTAGCGGATGGACCTGCAGTGGACCCCCCGACCCCTGGATCCCCCCATATTCCACGTCCCGATAGGGACCCACCTGCTTTTTCGCCCTCAGGTGGGAGGCCCGCGGCCCCGGTCGCCTCCCACTCCGGTCGGGCCTCATCGCCCCCGGCCCCCTCGGCCCCTGGGGGACGTGGGACCCGACGTCGCCGTCCGCCTTTCTCGTCTTCTCGCCCCCTCGAAGTTCCGGTGGTGTTTGGCCAGACGGCTTCACTCGGCCTTAGGACGATGGACAAGTTCCTCGTCCTCCGCCCCTCCTCCTCCAAGCCCCTCCCCACTAACCACGAACGCCTCTTTCGAGCGATCCATGGGAAGACGGGGACGGCGCGTTTTGACCTTCGGCCTCAGAGGGATGGCTCCATTTTGATAAGGTCGCGTTCCTCTGCCGAAACCTCCTCTCTGCTCGCTATCCCCGATGTCCTGGGCTGCGGGATCACGGTGACTCCCCACCCCCGCCTCAATCAGTGCCAGGGCACGATCTACGCTGCTCGTCTTCTACCCATCCCGGTGGAGGACCTCCAGACTGACCTCGCCTCCCAGGGTGTGGTGAGAATATGCCGTTTTCCCGACAGATCGCGGTCCCCAGCCGTCCCTTCTCCTCGCCTTCTCCTTACTTTTGACTCACTGGTGCCCCCCGTTTCGGTATTCTGGGGCTTTGGCGAGAGAAGAGCATGCGAATTCTCGGTTCGGCCATACGTGCCAGATCCTACGCGCTGTTTTCAGTGCAATAGGTTTGGCCACGTGAGCAGTTCCTGCCGTCAGCCGGCCCCGTTGTGTGTCCGCTGCGGCGGCCCTCCCCACCCCTTGCCCTGTACTGCTCCGCCTTCCTGCACCAACTGTCATGGACCGCACCCTGCTTCATCCCGCTCTTGCCCGTCCTTCCTCTTTGAGAGGGAGGTTCGGGCCCTCTGTTCATCAGAATTTCTCAGCGCTCGGGAGGCGCGGGACCGGTTGCGTGGCCGCGAGGCCCGGCGTGGTACCTCGTACGCCGAGGCTCCGTCCCCGGCCGCCGCCGGCCCAGACCCCGTCCTCACCGGCGGTTCCCGACGCGCCTCCACTCACCGTGTCCGCTACTCCCTGTCTATCCTCTGCCGCTCAGCGGACTCCCGCCGCGGCTCCCTGTACTACCAGCGCGTCCCCACGTGCTCCCTCCGCGAACGCCGATGCTTCGTCGGCAACCCCCCCCGCCCCTTCTACGCCCTCTCCACCGGCGCTTTCGGCCACCCCCATTCCGGACCGTGACCCGCCGTCGCCCATGCGGGCCGCACGACGGAGGGGAACGGGCCGCAAGCGCCGCGCCAATAGTGACCCCGAAAGGTTCGAGGCCATAGGCCTCGCATCACCTTCCTCTCCCAGACACAAACGCTCCCTTCGCCCTACCATCCCGGTGTCCTCACCGTCCCCGCTGCGCAACCGTTATGGACGCTCCCCCTTGGGGTCCCCGACGACCCTCGTGGTGGGGGCGGAGATACATCCCTCACCGGTTCGGTCGATGGACCCACTGGAGGGGGAACTCGCCCGCCTGGTCGGCGTGGGTGGGATGAGCACGCCCCCGCGCGTGACCTACCCCACCTCTCTCGACCTGCCTATGCATCCGGGTGAGGTATCCTTTTCCACTCCCCCTTGTAGTCCAGCCTCCCCTGCACCTCCGGTGAAGGGAGGGGCCTTCTGGATACCCCTCACATCCCCTTCTCTGCATCGCTCTCCCCCGGGCGTCCGGGTGACTCCTCTTCAGGAGGATTTGCCGGCGTCAGTTTCCACATCGCCCCCCCGTCGGGGTGACCCTCGCCTTCGCCCACGTTCGGCGTCCCCCGTTGGGCCCCGGGGCTTTCCAATCCCCTTGTTAATCTCGGGCCGCCCGATCGGCCCACCCACCCCATAACCATCCGTTTCGCAGACTTTCCTACCCCTCCATATACTTCGCTCCTGCAGTGGAACATCCGCGGGCTCCTGGTAGGCCTCGAGTCTCTCTCTTCTCTCCTGGCCTCCAGGTGTCCGGCGTGTTTCTGCCTTCAGGAGACGATACTGGGCTCCCGTTCCCTCCCTCGAGTGTCCGGCTACTGCGGGCTCCCTTCCCCGCCTCTCGATGGGGCGGGTAGGGGGGGCTCCGCGGTCTTCGGGCACCGCTCCGTCCCTTTCCGCCCCCTCCCGCTCCGTACTGTCTTGCAAGCTGTGGCCGTGCGCCTTTCTTTGTGGCGTCAGCTCACGGTCTGCTCTCTTTACCTCCCCCCTAACGTACGCCCTCCACCCGATTCTCTCCGTGACCTAATTCTGCAGCTTCCCCGCCCTTTCCTGCTTCTCGGGGACTTCAACAGTCGGGACCCGGCCTGGGGGGACGTTTGCTCCACCTTTCTCTCCGGGACCCTTCTCTCCCTTATGGACGAGCTAGAGTTCACCTTTCTGAACGATGGCTCCCCAACCTGCCTCCACTCGGCCCATGACAGTTTCACCTGTATTGATCTTTCCCTGGTTTCCCTCGATATCGTGACGGAGTTCACCTGGGAGGTCCTGCCGGATTCTTCCGGCAGTGACCATTTCCCTGTGTGTCTTACCCCAACCCGTCTCCTCCCCCCCCCCACCTCTGTCCGCCCGCGCTGGCTGTTCGCCCGAGCGAAATGGGCCTCATACACGAGGTGCACGGCGATCTCGCCGTCCATTCCTGCCTTTCCCTCCGTTAGTGAGGCCCTCGCCTTTCTCGAAAGCAAGATCCTCTCGGCTGCCACCAGTTGCATCCCCCGTACCTCAGGCTCCCCCAGGCCGCGCAGCGTCCCATGGTGGACCCCAGAGTGCTCCCGTGCCGTTCAGGAGCGGCGCCGTGCTGGCCGTCGCTTCTACCGGACCCGCCAGCCGGAGCATAAGATGGCGTTTCAGCGCCTGAAGGCAGTGGCCCGTCGGGTCTTGAAACTAGCCCGGCGTACCTCCTGGCGGAGTTACGTGTCCGGGATCTCCTCCTCGACCGCCCCCTCGACTGTTTGGCGCAAGGTGCGTAGCTTTGAGGGGACCCGTGTCCCCCCTCGACCCCCGGTGCTTCGGGTCGGGGACGACGAGTTCGTGTCCGATCCGGAGGCCGTCGCGAACGCACTCGCGGCGCACTTCGCAGCCATCTCCAGTTCCGATTCCCCCACTCCCGCCGCGACCCACCGGAATTTCCACCTCATAGGGATGACCCCTATAATCACCTCTTCCACATGACAGAGCTTCGGGAGGCCCTCCGCCCCGACGCTCCTCCGCCCCCGGCCCCGATAATATCCCCTATGACTTGTTACGGCACCTCCACCCCTCTGCTCTCAGCTTTCTACTGGACCTCTATAACCGGATTTGGTTGGAGGGTTCATTTCCGGACCGATGGCGTGAGTCCATCGTCGTACCCATCCCGAAACCCGATAAAGACCCCTCACTCCCGTCGAACTATCGCCCCATTTCCCTAACATGCTGTGCCTGCAAGGTGATGGAGGCGATGGTCGCCTCGCGGCTGTCCTTTACCTTGGAGGCGAGTGACCAGTACCCTGCTACCCAGGCTGGTTTCCGGCGCTTCCGGTCTACCACCGACCCCCTCCTTCTCCTTAGCCATGACGTGCAGGAGGCTTTCTCCCGGCGTCAATTTGTACTCGCCGTCTTTTTCGACCTCCAGAAGGCCTACGATACTACCCGGCGGAGCGCGGTCTTCGACTGCTTACGCTCCCTGGGTTTCGTAGGCTTTCTCCCTTCCTTTATTTATAACTTCTTGTCCGCCCGTTCTTTCCGCGTCCGCATCGGTTCTGCCCTCTCTGACCGCTTTCCGTTGGAGGAGGGTGTCCCTCAGGGTAGTGTCCTTAGCGTCTTGTGTTTCTCACTCGTGATGAACACAGTCGCTACGGTCCTGCCTACATCCGTTCGTAGCTCCCTCTATGCCGATGACCTGGCTATCTATTGCTCTGGCCGCCTCCCGTCTTTGGCTGAACGTCGGCTCCAGCTAGCCATCAACGCGGTGGTTCGCTGGGCGTCCTCGGTTGGCTATGCTTTCTCACCCTCTAAGTCTTCCAGTATGCTTTTCCGTCCTCGGCGCCTCCGTCTGTCGCATACCTTCGCCCTTACCCTTGCCGGCACTCCTCTTCCCCTCGTCCCATCCTTTAGATTCCTGGGTATGACCCTCGACGAATTTTTCGGTTGGGTTCCACACCTTAGGCGGTTGCGGCAAACATCTCGCCGCACCCTCTCCCTTTTGGGTCATCTGTCCCACACGACCTGGGGGGCGGACAGGCGTACTCTGCTGCGCCTGTACACCTCCCTGGTGCAATCCCGTGTCGACTACGGCTGTGTGGTCTACAGCTCCGCCTCCTCTCCGGCACTCCGTATGCTGGATCCTCTTCTCCACCGTGGCCTTCGCCTGGCGTCGGGTGCCTTCCGCTCGTCCCCTGTCGCTAGTCTTCAGGTGGACTGTGGACACCCCCCCCTGCCCCTTCGCCGGGCCTTCTCATGGCGAAGTGTTACCTTCGCATCTGCCGCCTTCCGATGTCCCTACTCTTCTCCGCGATCTCCCAGGCGCTACCCCGGCCTGACACGTGGCATTTCGCTGCCTCTCTGGCCGAGATTTTCTCGTCCCTGGGGATCCCCCCACCCTCTATTCTGCCGTTCTCCTTCGATCTGTCGCCCCCCTGGCGGACCACCCCTATCTGCCGTTGCCAGGCGCTCCGTGGCCTGCGTAAGGAGTCTCTTCCTGCCGTCCTCCGGTCTTCTTTTCTGGCCCATCTTCCCGTCCATTCGGACGACGTTCCCGTCTACACCGACGGCTCGCGCTCCCCTGCAGGTGTCGCGGCCGCCATCTTCTCTCCGTCATTGTCACCTACCTCCCGGGGTATCCCCCTGCCGGTTCAGGCCTCCATCTTTTCCGCGGAGCTCTTTGCCCTTCTGGAAGCCCTCCGTCTGGTATCGGGTTGTTCGCGGTCCTCCTGTACCATTTTTTCGGACTCGCTGAGCGCCCTTCAGGCGCTCGAGCGCTATGATTCCCCGGACCCCCTCGTACGCCTTATTCAACAGGAGTACCATGTCCTGCACACCGTTCACCGGATCCGGGTCACCTTCTGCTGGGTTCCCGCCCATGTTGGTGTTTCCGGTAATGAGGCGGCGGACCGCATAGCCCGGTCCGCCGCCTCGCTGCCTCCCCTCCCCCGCCCGCTCCCCTTCTCAGACTATGTGCAGGTCTTTCGTTCCTTTTACGACCGCATGTGGCAACAGTCCTGGGACGATGCCACCGGAAATAAACTCTGGTCCATCCGCCCCCGTCTTTCATATTGGGTGTCCTCTTTCCACCGCTCCAGACACAAAGAGGTCGTCCTTGCGCGGCTTCGCATCGGCCATACGCGCCTCACGCACGGCTATCTTATGTTCCGGCAGGAGGCTCCTCGTTGCTCCTCCTGCCAGTCGCCCCTCACCGTTTCTCACATCCTTGTGGAATGCCCCACCCTGTCGTCAGTACGTCGTCGCGCCTTCCCGTTCCTTTCTGATTTCCCCCTCCCCGAACGTTTACGCCTTATGCTCGCTGAGAGCCCTCTCTTCTCGCTTGACCGTCTTTTCCTCTTCCTCTCCCAATCTCGCATCCTATCTGAGCTTTAGGTGACTTCTCACCTGTAGTCCGCTGTTCTCCCTTTTCTAGTGCCTTTTCTCCGTCTCCGTTTCTCTTTCTCGTATTCCGCCTCGCCATGATATCCGCTACCATATAGCGGGAAGTGGCGGTAAACGCCCCAATACAAAAAAAAAAATATATATATATATATATAATATATATATATATATATATATATATATATATATATATATATATATATATATATATATACACACACACACGAGGAGTGATCAAAAGGGATCGATAATTTTATCGCTACGGACAAATGAATACAAATAAGAAATAACCGTTTACATATGCGAGTCTCCTGCCCTCATTCGGAGACGAATGAAATGATTAAAACAGCTTTTGGAAATGATGCTCTCAGTGTAGTTAACGTTTACAAATGGCACAAAAAGTTTAAAAATGGAGAAACATCGCTTGAAGACAAGGAACGCAGTGGCCGCCCTTCACTTCTCGTACGGATGAAAATGTCCAACAGATTCGATTTCTGGTACGAGCAAATGTTTCTCCATTTTTGAACTTTTTGTGCCATTTGTAAATGTTAGTTACACTGAGAGCATCATTTCCAAGAGCTGTTTTAATCATTTCGTTCGTCTCCGAACGCGCGTTGTTCCATTTCAGAGATTTATACGTACTGCAGAAACACACCCTCCTTTTAAGCGCGCTTGGTAGCAGATTTTGCTTCAGACTGCAGACGCCAGAGGGCAGGAAGACTCGCATATGTAAACGGTTATTTCTTATTTGCATTCATTTGTCCGTGCAATAAAATTATCGATACATTTTGATCACTATATAAGCACACCGGACAAAAATTAGTCACCCTAATAGCACCGATAGTAGGAAGTTCAAGGTCACACAGAGGGCGCTGATGTAGCATTGGTAAGTGACAAGTAGCGGTGACGTAGCACACAGGATCAGATCTGTTTCGTGAGGTGGTGAAGAACAAAGTGTGTGTTGGATATAGTCTGCAAATGGGTCGTGAGGCAGACGTTACTCAGTGGCAAAAGGAGCCATCGTGTTTGGCAGAGCCCACGGACACAAAATGTCTGAAGTAGCCCAATTTGTTGGTGTGTCAACGCGTACTGTCCAGCGAGTTTACAAATAGTGGTGTAGTTCGCAATCAACTGAAAATCGACGGCGTAACTGTGGCCGGAAAACAATTCTCGACAATAGGGACCGCCGCCATGTTTCTCGTCTAGTAACTGCAAATCGTTTTCAAACCAGAGAACAATTGCTCCAAGAAACCAATGAGGTTCTCCAGCGACCCATTTCCGAACGGACATTGCGACGAGAACTGCATGCGATGGACATCTGGAGCAGGGTACCACGGAAGAGGCCGCTGTTAACAGCAAGTCACAAATTGGCACGTTATAAATGGGCTCAGAGGCACAAAAACTGGACTGCGGCAGATTGGAAACGTGTAATTTGGTCCGATGAGTCCCGTTTTTGTTTGTTCTCCAATGATGGGAGGCGACGAGTACATCACAGGTCCAATGAAGCCTTTAATCCTGAATGCGCCGAAGGTGTTGTTCAGGCTGGAGGTGGTTCCGTGATGTTCTGGGGATGTTTTTCGTACCACGAAATGGGCCCTCTCGTTCCAGTGACGATGAATTTGAACCAGCAGGCGTACCTCCGCATACTAAATGATGAATTGGTACCTTTGCCCTACATCTCCAGGAGCAGCATCACATTGCCACTCCTGTCTTCCAAGACGACAATTGCCGTGTGCACAGGGCGAGAAGTGTGTCTGAGTGGCACGACGAACATTCTGCAACACTGTCTCACCTCGAATGGCCCGCCAAATCCCCTGATTTAAATCCTATTGAAATCTGTGGATTATTTGGAACAGAAAGTGAAGCGCAGGAATAGACACCCACGGACTCTGGCGGAACTTCGGGACCGGCTGATGAACGAGTGGCAGCAAATCGATGTTCAGTACATGCACAACCTCGTAGTCTCTGCCTCGCCGGATTCGTGCGGTTATCAAGGCCAGAGGCGCCGTCACACGCTATTAGGTACATTCTGAGAGGGGTGACTAATTTTTTGTCCGGTGTGCTTATATTAGGGTGGTCCACAGAATGGGGTAAAAATCGAAGTTCAATTTTCTTTCCTCCCAGTCTATAATCTGGTTCCTTTTAGCTAAAAAATATTTCATGTAAAATTTAAGGCAAATCGAATAACTTTTAGGGGTGGCTCGAAGCTGTTTTTTGTATACCATTATCCCCTTTATTAATATAGTGAATAATTAAAAGAAACATTATTTACAGATACATTAACTAATGATTATTTTTCTTTCAGATAGATTTATTAAATTTACAGGTTTTGCAATGTCAAATAAACGTACATTTTACTTAATGAAAAAGTCAGAGGAAACAATCACTGGAGCCAAGCTGCCTTCCCGTGGCCAGGTCCTCCGCATGTTCCTCCACCATCATCAAGTCTTGAAGAAGGAGATCAAACCTAGTTCAGAAGCTGTTTTTGAAGAATTGCATCTCTTCTGGGAGAGAGCCCGAATCCCTACTCAAAGGAAAGACCACATTCTTCACAAAATTCAGGCTCTACACTTGGAGTGGAAAGCGATTAAGAAGAATGCTGGGAGGAAAAGCAACTCTCAGTTAGAAAAGAGAAAACCTTTCAGGAAGAAATGGAGAACCTATTTCATGTCGCCCATGCTGATGCCTTTACCTTAATCAAAAATGAAGAAGACCAGCAGTTCTTGATCCAACAAAGGAAAGCGGGACGAGTGGGATCAATGGTCTCTGCAGATATGGTGACTGACAAGGCAGAAAAGAGAGCTGCTGAGAAGCAAATGAAATTGGTAAATAGGAAGCGGAAAGCTGAAGAAGAAAAATATGCTGCTTCACAGGAAGTTATGCTAGATCAGGGAAGTTCTTCTTCTGAGTCTTTATGTGAGTCATAAAGAGAAGATGAAGATTACCTTATTAATCCCCCATCTACCAGCGGACCAACTCCACCAAAGAAAAAGGCAGCAAAGCATATCATATCTCATGAATTGGCTGCTGCTCTGGACAGGACTGGCATCAGTGACAGGAGGGCCACCTTTGTATTAGCTGAAACTGCATCTAGCCTTGGTCAAGATCTTTCAGAGGTGAACATCTCTCGTTCTTCAATCAAAAGGCACCGAGAGAGGCATTGAAGGCAAATAACCCATGCCATTAAAGCTAGCTTTAGTCCAAGTATTTCGATTGTCCACTGGGATGGGAAGTTGATCCCTAATCTACTTGCCAAGAATGAAAAGGTAGACAGACTCCCAGTCCTTGTCTCTTCAGTTGAATCAGGTGATTCAAAACTGCTTGGTGTTCCCAAACTACCAAGTGGAACAGGGGAAGCTCAATCAGCTGCAGTGTAAATCTTCTTTCCGAATGGAACATAGATAAGTCAATAATCGGAATGTTATCAGATACTACAGCATCAAATACAGGAACAAACGGGAGCATGTGTTCTTCTGGAACAGAAACTTGGTCGACCACTCTTCTATTTTGCCTGTAGGCATCATTGCATGGAAGTCATGTATGGAGGAGTGTTTGAAGCAGTCCATGGTTCATCTTCTGCCCCTGAGCCACTTTTGTTCAAAAGGTTCCAATCTATGTGGGACTACATTGATTAAAAACCTTCTCCACATCACAGGATGATGATGAGATGAAGGAGCAAGTTGATCCTTTCAGAAATGAAATAATTGCCTTTGCCAAAGAACATCTGGCCACTGGAAATTTTTGAGATGACTATAAAGAGTTTTTGGAACTTTCTTTGATCTTTCTTGGTGAAAAAATTGAAAGTTACACATTCAAACGTCCTGCTGGCACGCACTATGCAAGGTGGATGGCTAAAGTTATCTATGCCATCAAAATGTGGCTTTTTCGAAATCAAATCACCCTGACTCCTCGAGAGAAGAAGGACCTGAAAACCCTTACCCTTTTTGGAGTCCTAATCTACTTAAAAAGCTGGATCACTGCTCCTATTCCATCACAAGCTCCGAAGAATGATCTGGATCTTATCCAAAAGTTAAAGGACTATCATGACCAGAAACTGGCCAAAGCAGCTCTCAAGAAATTTGAAAACCACCTATGGTACTTATCAGAAGAGCTGGTGGCCTTTGCTCTCTTCGATCAAACTGTTGCACCAGACATCAAGGGAATCATGGTCCAGTGTATGAGGGAAAAGGAGGGGTCATTAGACTTCTCAAAGAGAAGACTCAAGGAATGCAAAGCAACACTGAAATTAGAAACTCTTGCCACAAAGAACTCATTAAAGCTTCTTAAGGCCCTACCGATCAATATTAGTTTTCTTGATGATGACCCCAGCACCTGGGAGGAGAATGAAAACTTCCAAGAAGCTAAAAGAATCATAGGAAACATCAAAGTAGTTAATGATCATGCTGAAAGGGCAGTAGCTCTCATTCAGACCTTCAGCGGAACTCTGACGAAAGGAGAAGATCAACTCCAGTTTCTCTTAAGTGTGGGGATGAGCACCGAAAGAGGTTTCCTGATTCTAACAAGTCCACAATCTTAGCTGGGCAACAATGAGTGGCCTGGTCAGCCATGATACCCCCGCCAACAAGCGGATAATACCCATATATATGGGGGGGACCCAGAAGCATGAATGTGGACTTCTGGGGTAGTTGAGCCACCTCTAAATATTAACCGATTGAACCCAAATTTTGCTCAGAGAAGTTTTTTGGGAAAAAGAACCTAATGAAACCCTGGGAGGAAAAATTTAAAATACTTCCATTTTGTGGACCACCCTATTATTATATATATATATATTAGTGGTGGACCGGATATCCGCATCATTTTTAACATCCGCATCCACACTTCTGACTGCGGATGTTATGCGGATATTACCTCTAATAAATTATGCAATTTACAATTAAATTAGCTTATAAAGTAGCTTATAAGGCCCAGTCATGCACATTTCATGTAAAGTATTAATATTAATGAACAAACAAATATATAAGCCTCAAAATATAAATATGTGGTAACACAGAAAATTGAATGAAACTTGTTTCATTGAATTTTCTGTGGCTGAAACTCTTCAGAAAGTTATTTTTATCATAATGAAAACATTAATATTAATTTTAATTCTTATGCATTGCCTGCCATAATAGTAATATCACGAAATTTGAAAAATTGTCATATATTCATAATTCTATATAATATTGATAGATTAATAAATATCCGCATCCGCATCCACGGATATTGAAATTAAAGATCCGCATCCACGGATATTGAAATTAAAGATCCGCATCCGCAGATATTGAAAAACTGACATCCGGTCCACCACTATATATATATATATATATATATATATATATATATAGAGAGAGAGAGAGAGAGAGAGAGAGAGAGAGAGAGAGAGAGAGAGAGAGAGAGAGAGAGAGAGAGAGAGACTTAATTTATTCTTTCGTGACAATTTATGACTCCATTCTATGTATTTTTTCCTCATTATTTTCTTACATTTTTGCTTGCTCTCTTTACCACCTCATTTTCGATTTTCTCTTTAATATCGGAAGAAAAGGTTGAAGGAAATATCTTCCAAAAACTTCATTGATAAATTCATATTGGCAGCCTGGTTGAAAACTTCACTTCTTTGGCCTTAAGGATTCGCTGAAGGTCAAGGATGTTGGCCGGTTGAAACCGCGAGAGATGATCAGATTTTTGTCGCATTGCGGAGATTGGATTGATTATATCCCATTGGCTTTTGCCAGCTACAATCCAGTCCTCTTAAATTTGGCTTGTATATAACCGCGCTGCATCCAATTTACCTAATCAACTTGGGGCGTTATCACAACACACACACACACACACACACACACACACAGTTACAAGAACAAGAGGAAACTTCAAAGACCTTCCGACCCACTTTGGCAGGTTCCTGTTATTTACTAACTCATTCTTCTTTTAACTATTCTAGCAGTAGTAGAAAACGATAGAAAAGTATGACGCTCTCTCCCTGCCAGAGGCAGGTACGGGAAAAGGTTGAAGAAATACCTTGACTCTGGAAAAGTAGCCAAGGAAATTTTACAGGAAAGTGCAGAATATATAAACTAGCTCTATAATTACACAATGAACATACAAAAACCGTGCAGATGAACTCCTGCAGAGTTAGTTATATTTTAGTCTTGAACCATGAGTGTATTAGAACTTTGTTCAGACTATTTTAAAAAATATTTACACTTTGGCTTGAAACAACCTCTGAGGGAAGTTGGTTCAGATGTAACTATTTTATAGGAGAAGAAATTGCCGCAGATAGAGGTACTAAATGTTTTTAGTTCCAGTTCAACCATTATTTCTCGCCGGATTAGTATTAAATGAGAATAAATTCCTGTAATCTACCCTGTCTATTCCATTGAGCACTTGAAAACTCTAATTAGCTGACCGTGCAATCTCCTGGTCTCGAAGGTAAACAAATTGAGGCGCTCCGATCTTCATTGGTAATTTTGCATTTTCATTGAAGGGTCAATTTTGTAGCCCTTGCTTGTACCTTTTCCAACCTTTTTGTGTCCTTCTAAGGGACGGAGACCAAAACTGAACACAATATGCGAGTTGAGGTCTGACTAATGAATTGTAAAGAGACTTTACAATCTCCTTGTTTCTAAACTGGAACTGTCTTTTAATATAACCTAGTATTTGTAAGGCACTCTTTCGACTTCTGCACAGTGCTTTGATAGTTGCTAGATATTTACTGATATAGACTCCTAAGTCTTTCTCTAGAATCTAGATCAGTCTGTCCAGTTCCTCCCCAAGAGAGAGTAATCGGTGTTCGGGTTTTTGTAACCTGTGTGCATTAACTTACATTTGTCCAAGTTGAATGGCATCTGCCAAGTACCAGACCATTCGCCCAACCTATCAATGTCAAGATCATTCTGAAGTGTTCTTACGCCCCCTCATTACTTGCAGTACTTTCTAATTTCGTATCGTCTGCAAATTTGGAAATTGTACTAAGGAGCCCATCTTCTATATCGTTAATGTAGATGATAAAAAGTAAGGGCCCAGAGCGGAACCCTGTGGAACCCCACTGGTGACGGGGGCTCACTCCGAAGCCACTCCATTTATTACCACTCTCTGCTTTTTATCTCTTAACCAGTCTTCAGTCCATTTGGAAACGAGCCCAGTAATTCTTAGTCCTCTAACTTTAATCATCAATCTCGCGTGAGGGACTTTATCAAAAAAAAAATTAAAGTCGAGATACACTATATCTATTGATCCTAGTTGCATCGTATAAAGTATACATATGGAAAAATTCAAACAGGTTTGTCAGACAAGATCTATGTCGCCTGAATCCATGTTGAGAATAAAAATTAAATTGATTCAAAGTGATACACGATACGTTCCGAAAAATGGATTCCAACAGTTTGCCGACAGTTGACGTTAAACTGATCGGCGGTAATGACAAGTATTTCCCTATAACCCTTTTTAAAGAGCGGTGTTACATTTGTTAATTTCCAGTCGGTTAGAGCTTTCCCTAATTCGATTGATTAGAGAAAGAGAGAGGAGAGAATAAATAAATAAATAAATATTTCTTCGAATTGAAAACAGAATTACGTAAAGACCAAAAATGTCGAAACTTAAATTATGATGTATTTATAGTGATTGAGGAATTGAAGCTAGACAAGCTAGCATTGAAGCTAGACAATGCGCGCCCACTGCGCTAAATCTTCGATTATTATTATTATCAACCCCATCGGAAGCCGAATCCCAACCTCAGTGACTCACTTTACTTATAAGAGAAACGGTGTTACCTACCGAGTCACTCGCGCTAGCCAAATATATTGCAACTGGACCAGTTAGGTCTTTTATGCAGGAAGGAGGGGCCAAGCGCGAATGCTTGCAAAACTGCCCTTCCCATAGAGGATCAAAGTCCAAGGTTTTCGAGATGCCTGGACACGCTGCATTTGAAAGATTGGGGGTCATAGGCAGAGGGGAAGATGATGAGGGAGATTGTTCCAGAGTTAACCGGTTGAGTAGATGAAAGATTGAAAATATCGATGAACCCTTTCGTTAGAGAGTTGGACAGAAAAGGAATGAGAATGTGTCGAAAGTCTGGTACTGCGTGCTCTCCTTAAAGGAGGAGGCATGCAGTTAGAGGGTTCAGAAGAGCAAGCAATGTCAAAAGAGAGAGAGTTACAAGGACAACAAGTACCTCAAGGCCTTGCGACCCATACCGAGGAGGTACCAATGACATTGGATGCCAGGGAAAAATTCTTACACAGTCACAGCTAGCTTCTCGAACAGCCAACCCAGAAGATAGTAACACATCCTCAAGTAGTGTGCAAAATTTGGTCTGACCTTTTCTTGAACTGATCCACAGAGGAACTGTTCGCAGCTTCTGAAGTAGCCTGTTCCACGTGTCACAGATATTATAGATAAAGTAATTCCAACACACAAGTGCTAAACCGTTTCAAATCCAACTTCCACCCATTGTTGCGAATTTGGTTATCATTTAAACTAAACATGCTTCTAAAATCGACATCGTTGAACCCGTGTAAAAACTTGTAAACCTCGATGAGTTGACCGCGCAGACTCCGAGTTCCCAGCGAAAACAAATTCAGGCCGTGTAAGCGTCGATTGTACCCATATGCCTAACGGAAGGGATAACGTTGTGGCCCTCGCCTGGACTCGCTCCAGCCTGTCAATATCTTTCCTGAGGGTAGGCGACCAGAACTGCACAGCGTACTCTAGGTGCGGTCGAACCAGGGAATTGTACAGAGCGAACACAATCTCCTTGTTCCGAAATCGAAATTGCCTCCTGATATAACCCAACAGCTTCTGGGCTTTCTTTTTCATCTCTGCGCACTGTTTGGTAAACTTTTAAGGTCACTGCTAATTAGCACACCCAAGTCCTCTTCCAAATCAGTGGCCTCGATATTACTTCCCAACATGGAGTAGTCCGACTTGGGATTGGCGTAGCCAATGTGCATCACCTTGCATTTACCCAAGTTAAACGGCATTTGCCATTTTTCGGACCACTCTCCTATCCTACGTAGGTTCGCACGCAGTTGCTCGATCGTCTCGGGCGTCCCAACATTGGCCCAAGCTTGGTGTCATCAGCGAATTTGGCGATCCTACTGACGATGCCGGCGTCGATATCATTTATGTAAATGATAAAACAACAGTGGCTCCAAACCGGAACCCTGAGGAACCCCGCTAGTGATCGAGGCCCAATCCGAGCTAGCCCCTTTAATTACAACCCTTTGTCCCCTATTCTTCAGCTACCTACTTCCCCACCGATACCAGCGCGCGGACTTTGGCCATTAGCCGGCGGTGAGGTACCTTATCAAAGGCTTTCTGAAAGTCGAGATAAAGTATATCAATCGTCCTACTCTTATCGTACTCACTCCACATGACGTGGAAAAACTCGAGCAAGTTGGTGAGACACGATCTTTGCCGTTTAAACCCAAGTTGGGAGTCCCCAAGCAGCTTGTAGGAATCCAAATGGTCAACGATCCGATCTGCTATTATCCCTTCTAATAATTTACCTACAACCGAAGTGAGACTAATGGGACGATAGTTGCCTGGACTTTCGTGATCCCTTTCTTAAAGAGAGGTGCCACGTTGGCTTCCTCCAATCACCTGGCACCTGGCCCGTCTCCAATGATTTGTTGAAGACTGTAGCCAGGTGGGGAGCCACATGCTCGCGCACATTCCGCAAGACTCTGGGGAGGAACTGGTCTGGCCGAGGAGCCTTAAACGCGTTCAGTTTGTCTATTCTATCGGCAACGCCTGTCGCAGTACACCGAATACAGAGAGAGAGAGAGAGCGAGAGCGAAAATTGATCAGACGATAAGCGGACAAGACCCGTGTACAGAGACAGCAACTGAGTCGGGTGATGAAACTGCGGAGCCGGTACAGCACACCTAACCTCTTAAAAGCTGTTTTAGAAATAGAGTATGTGTGGTCTTTCCAGGAAAGATCATGTGAAAAGGAAACACCAAGAATGTTAAAAGAAGAGGAAGGATTGAGTTGTGTATTGCTGAAGATAAGGGAATAGTCGTGTGAAAGATTGTGACGAGTAGGCAGATGAAGAAACTGAATTTTTGAGGCATTCAAATCCACAAGGTTTTCTCTGCCCCAATCAGAGATAGTAGAAGGATCAGAGGTCAGGTGTATTTTATCATAGCAGTCCTACGCGAAGCATTGACAGACTGCTGAGAGGGACGCTTTGTGAAGAGGTGGAGAAGTGAAGAGTAGAATCATCGGCATAGGAGTGGATAGGACAGGCGACTTAATAGATCATTGATAAATAAAAGGAAGAGTGGGTGACAGGACAGAACCCTGAGGAACACCACTTAATAGCTTTAGGAGAGGAACAATGACCATTTACAGCTGCAACTACTTTACATAGATCGGCTAGAAAGGAAATCAGAGATGAAGGCACAGATAGAAGGATAAAAACTGAAAGATTAGGGATTTGTGCCAGACTTTTTCAAAAGCTTTTGATATGTCTAGCGCAATAAAAAGTTTCACCGAAATCGCGAAAGGAGAATGACCAGTAGTCAGAGAGATATGCAAGAAGATCGCCAGTAGAGCGTCCCTTGTGGAATTCATACTGACAAAGCCGCCGAGAGCTGCCCCGGGCCCCGGGGAAGGATTGGTATGATGATATTTTTCACAATATTGTCATATGAAAATACTGCATTAATATTCAAAAGTTTAAGTACATTAGCAATGCCTAAAAAAGCCTGGGAAAAATGGAAGTACTAAAATATTCTTTGACAAAGTGCGAGGGTTATTATTGACACGAAAGAAGGTTCGTTTTGCCTTGTTAAGACAAGATTCCATAAACGCAGGTGGGTAGCACAGATCACTTCCAATACCGTTGATTTTTACTAATTCGGCATCCATGTATTCCGGACTGGCGATCCTAAGAGCGCAGAGAAACATTAAGAAAATATGGTGGTCTTAATGGGGTGTCATGTTCGGAGTAAAACTGTACGGAGGACAAATATTTTTTTTTTCCCGATAAATACTAATTTGTCCTACGTACACTTTTACTTCGGACATGACACCCCTATTGAGAAGGCCGTATTTTCTTAATGGTTCTCTGCGCTCTTAGGATCGCCAGTCCGGAATACATGGATGCCGAATTAGTAAAAATCAACGGTATTGGAAGTGATCTATGCTACCCACCTGCGTTTATGGAATCTTGTCTTAACAAGGCAAAACGAACCTTCTATCGTGTGAATAATAACCCTCGCACTTTGTCAAAGAATATTTTAGTACTTCCATTTTTCCCAGGCTTTTTTAGGCATTGCTAATGTACTTAAACTTTTGAATATTAATGTAGTATTTTCATATGACAATATTGTGAAAAATATCATCGTAAAAAATAGCCCTACCAATAATTCAGGCATTATCTAAAAAATTGGTTGTAAACAATGTGATTCCTTTTACATTGGACAGACGAGAGAGGATTTGCACACGCGTGTAAAACAGCATCAATATTCCGTTAGAACGGAACAGTCGTCCAGTGTCCTTTTCGTTCATTTGTCAGAGTTATCCCACTGTATTGATTGGAATAATGCTTCAATTTTGTTTCATTCAAGGAACATTGTTTATAGAAATATTCTTGAGTCTGCCATTATTCAACTTACAAATAATTTTAATATGAGCCAGGGTCTTTTTTTCACTTGATCCTGTTGTTTTGAATTCGTTCAGAACGGATGTAGACAAGAAAGGCAAAGTGCTAAAATTGGTAGAGTTTCCTGATAAATTTGTATGCTCCTCCCACAACTTTTATTTCTCTTTTTTTTTTGTGACCTATATATAGTCTCGAACTTTTTATTTACTCCAGTGTTCCTGAGGCTGTCATTAGATGAAAGCGCTTGAGCACCATTCTGTTTCTTTTCCATCGTGGTTCTTTTCATCATAAATATTTTTCACGTGTTACTTTCATGAAATACTTGGTAATTTTACTTACGCATGCAGTCACATGCATTACAGTGTAGTACATTAGATAAGCTGTTTTGTCTTTTATGGTATTCTTATGAGTTATGTAGTAACCGAGGATAGAACCAATATTATATTAATAATATTAATAATAATTTTAACTTTATTTTTTTAACTTAAATAATAATTTTAAATTCATTGAGTATATTATTTACGCATTGCAGTGCATGCCTTGCATTCATTAAGAAGCCGCCCCTGATATATATATATATATATATATATATATATATATATATATATATATATTAGGGCAAGAGTGGATTAATATCTCGGAAGAGTCCCCTTGTTCGGGGATTAGCGCAATGGGTCGCATTCGTATCATTATCTTCAGTAGTTATGTTGGCGACCGTGTTCTGCGTTTAAATGATGGAGACCCATATTTAATTCGAATCCCACGTCATCCTCATTGCTTTTGCCGGTACAATAAAGGTTAAATAACCCCAAACATTATTATTATTATCATTATTATTATTTTAGAGTCTTCGTGGTTGATGTCTGGTAGAACATTTGTGGTTGGATGGTGGTTGGATATGAATGAGAATCACATAAAAAGCTAACATAAAAGGTTTGGTTTGTTTGATGGGGTTCTTTAACCCGTTCACAAGATCTATAAGGTCGTATGACGGAGAGGACCTACAGCTTTACGTGGGATCCGAACCACGGGTCACTACATCATCTGGACACGAAGGATAGTCTCCCATCCATCCGCTCTCTACACCGTGTCACTTATCTTCGCCATTATACGGAAAGTAGTGTTACGAGTGTGGCCACGACGGAGCCCTGCACAAATGAAATTTTAGGTTGACCACTGATCAGTTAGATATACAAAAGACAGGTTGACCCCCTTCTTCAGGTCGTTCTGAAGAGGGTAAAAGATCCTCCCTTTATGCGTGTGAGGATTAGGAATGGTTCGATATGCGAGACAATGTAGGAGCCGAGCTATGGCGTCAATTAGCGTGTGCGCCCAAACTTAAATTTACGAACCGAAATGCGTTCGATTTTTTTTCGTTTGGTTTGTGCCAAATGAAAGCCATCTTTTATTCTTTACATTAGAAAAAGTTAAGTTAAGTTAAGTTAGATTAAGTGGGGTTAAATTAGGTTAGTTGAACTGACAGGTAGATTTATACCGTATTAGCGCAGTCGAAGTGTACATTTTGCGCAAATGAAACTATATAAAAGAACACATTTTGGTGGATAGGTTAAATTTTGCAGCAAATGCTATAGCAACTTAGGAGCAGTATAGTCCCGTAATATGAAAATAAAAACCCACTCCAATAGACAGAGTTTATTTCCACAACAGTTTCGATGCCCACTGGCATCCTCCTCGGGTGGATACAGAAAAACGAATGAACCAAAGCAAGAGGGAAAAGCAGGGCTTTTCCCTCTTGCTTTGATTCATTCGTTTTTCTGTATCCACCGAGGAGGATGCCAGTGGGCATCGAAACTGTTGTGGAAATAAACTCTGTCTATTAGAGTGGGTTTTTATTTTCATATTTTGACCTTCACGTAGAAAAAAGTGAAGTTTTTTGCATTTATAGTTCCGTAATCCTAACTAACATGCTAACAGGACCCACTATTGCCTTATTTTGTTTTAAAGGCTTTACCACATTAGACATTTAACGTTAAATCCACCACATGGGTTAAACGAGGGGAATATTATGTTTAGCACGCGAGGAGATGTTTTACCGCATGTTGTCATAGCAACGCAGTGCTTTGCGTGGGTGTAAGCGATAGACTATAATAGCGAGCATGTTTTGTTTTTAGTTCAGAGGTTTATTTATTACATATTTCTTAACGTTTGGTATACTCGTATATAATATATATGTTAGTCAGTCTAAAATCAGGAAATTTGTAAATTGGCTGATTTTAGGCAATTTGTTAAATGCTCGATTTACTTAGTACCTAATTAAACCTAACCCAGCCATGAATTTTTAGGCAACATATTGGGAAATACCAGTGGGCATGGCCGTAACTACCTATGAGGTCACCGAGGTCCGGACCTCGGTAATTATTTCCTAAAAAAAAAAAAGACTGAACCGTTCTCCGTGTATGAAACGCATATTACGGCTTTTCTTTTGAAAAGAGGGAGCGTCGAGCGTTTTGTGTTTTGTTTTTAGTGTATAGCTTGGGTTGTGTTTGTAGATGTCATTTTGGTCTGAATTTTGCTCGTCCCGCCGCGCTCGAAAAAAATCTGGAACTCACTAATTTCTAAACCCTAGTTACGGCCCTGCGGCAGTGGGCATGCATATGCAGCATTTAGGTTAGGTTTTGTGTGTATCACCAATTTGACACATTGCCTGAATATCAGTCAATTTACAAATTGCCTAATTTCACGTACTGAATGTAACATATACCCCTCGCAACCTCTCAGATGTTCTGTGCGTCGGTCTCTCTTCACACAGAGGTCAGGCTGGTGGCGTCACCTCAATACCTGACTTGATGCAAGATGAAGTTGCTGTCCTGAGTTTTTCACCTCGCATTGCCTAGTACGCCCGAAAATATCTAAATAATAATAATAATAATTTGTTAAGGGCTTCATCGGAAGTAATAAGGTTACCATGGAGTAGTATAGCCGCAAAAGGGGAGAGTGCAGGAATGTTGCAGGTTATTATGTAATGTTGCAAAGGGTGGGTGGGGGTTGTTGCAAAGGGGGGAAGGGGTTGCAAATGGGGGAAGGGGGTTGTTGCAAAGGGGGAGGGGGGTTGTTGCAAAGGGGGATGTTGCAAAGGGGGGTGGGGGGAAACTTGGAGGCGGCGTTATCCCCCAAGAGAAAGGAGGAGGAGGAGAGAAAGGAGGAGAGGTGTTCACCTGGCAGGAGCCAAGTGCACATTAAGACTTCCAGCCGGGCTGGCGTT
>JAJOZX010007960.1:0-45000 GCA_023014485.1 Bathynomus jamesi | reverse complement strand
TTTGTTCAATAAATAATAATCGAAAAAAACATAATGCACGATTTTCTATGTAGCAATACTAATTAACTCTTTCTCGCCTACGGCGTTACAAGAACGTGCACTCGCTCGTAAATTAGACCTCCAGTTTAACATGGGTTCAGAAATACATCTCGTCGATGGGGTTCGTTGCTTACTCTACCACATGGACTTTTATATGTAAGAGACCTAACCTAACCTACGAAATACATCTCGTCAGGGCCGATCCTAGAGCCATATATAGCAATGGAAATGAGCGCGATGTGTCGTTAAATACGTGATTTAAAATAACAGGACCATTTTACCCGAGGCAGTAGTATATCCGAAAAACATCGTAATGCACGATTTTTTCTATGTAGCAATAATAATTAACTCTTTCAAATACGTGATTTAAAATAACAGGACCATTTGACCCGAGGCAGTAGTATATCCGAAAAACATCGTAATGCACGATTTTTTCTATGTAGCAATAATGATTAACTCTTTCAAATACGTGATTTAAAATAACAGGATCATTTAACCCGAGGCAGTAGTATGCCCGAAAAACATCGTATAACCTAACTATAATTTACAACTATAGTTTACCTTGACTTTCATATGCTTCTATCCTGTTTTATTAATAAAGATTTTTAACTTTTAATAACGTATGAATAAAGATTTTTAACATTTAATTTTATTTTAGTATTTATTCATGCCACGCCGCCTTAGACCACAGCTTAACGTTGAAACCGAATGTTCTTTTTAAAATATAATTAGGATATAATTTCTTTATTATAAAATAAGTTAACAATTATGTTAACAAACAATACTAATAATTTGTAAGTAAAAAATATAATATAAGGGACTACCATAGAAATGTAAGTGCCTATAATTCGATTTTATATATATGTTACTCGTCCGGTCTCGTTATAGCGGATTGGTACACGTCATAGCTCCACCCAGCTACATCGGCAGCCAATCACGACGGACATCTGGTCTTTTGGGCGGAGCTTGGCGAATGTGCATATAAAAGGGGATATTTTCAGTTGGGAGTAACAGTAGCTATTTTCGCATCAGTGAATAATCAACCATGGACCTGTACGTCTCCCCAGACTTGTATGAAGAACGTGATACTGCAGCATTAACCACAATTAGTCTTTTCAATGCGGCTGATTGTGGCGAACTATTTTCGACGCAAACCGTAGAAGATATTTGCAGTGACGCTCCTTACAATCCGACGCAAGGGACTACCATAGAAATGTAAGTGTCCATAATTAGAATTTTATATATATACGGAGAGTTGTAGTATTCGTCAAATAGATACTAGTCAAAAATGTCAATCAATGTTATTTCCCCATCATGCTAAAATCGAAATTGGTAATCGAACCAAAGATATCTTCACATAATGGGATCTGTCTGTCTGTCTGTATATGTTTTCCTTTAAGGTCCGATGAGGATTTGACACGAGTTATACAATCTTTTGAAGGGAATATGGATGATATACTGATCAGTCAGCAGTGTCACACATCCTCCACCATGGACCTGTACGTCTCCCCAGACTTGTATGAAGAACGTGATACTGCAGCATTAACCACAATTAGTCTTTTCAATGCGGCTGATTGTGGCGAACTATTTTCGACGCAAACCGTAGAAGATATTTGCAGTGACGCTCCTTACAATCCGACGCAAGGGACTACCATAGAAATGTAAGTGTCCATAATTCGATTTTATATATATACGGAGAGTTGTAGTATTTCGTCAAATAGATACTAGTCAAAAATGTCAATGTTATTTCCCCATTATGCTAAAATCGAAATTTTTATGGCGTTCACTCCTCGAACCAAAGATATCTTCACATAATGGGGATCTGTCTGTCTGTATACTCTGTATATGTTTTCCTTTAAGGTCCGATGAGGATTTGACACGAGTTATACAATCTTTTGAAGGGAATACGGATGATATACTAATCAGTCAACAATGTCAAATAATGTAAGTGTTTTTCGATCTTTTTGGGATAAGAAGACAATATATTTTCATAAATTTATTAAATGAAAGAAATCAGTACAATAAACGAATATACAAATATACGAACAAAAACATTATAATATACAACGAGTACGTACAATTGGAAAACGGTTTTTTATCTGTCTGCATACCATTTCATCGTTTCGGTGAGTGTGACACGGGTCAAATAAATTTAAAAAATTTATAAATTCTTTATCATTTGACATATGCATGAGAAATGAGACACAGTACATTCCGCAAACATTAGTAAAATATCCCTGCATACGAAATGGGTTCCATACAACTTCGGGAATATGTAACTGAGCGAGAAATTTTACAATAATAGGGTCACTCCAGGGTTGAGTACCGAGTGAATCAAAATAGTACAGGCGCTGTCTATTTTTAAAATAGACGCGATCCAGTGAATCCCTTCATTACCGATGATGTCTGTGTTCACAATAAGACTACCGCATTCTCGCGTACTTGGCAAACTCAATGTTTCATTCTTCGCAAACACGCCGATAAATTTGGAACGTGTGACTCGCTCCATTACTTTCTGAAGTGTATTAGCATCCATTTTAAAAGTCAGTGATAACGCTTCTAAATCTATCTACTTCTATTAGGGCTTGCGATTCGAGATATACTAGTACACTAATAGGAGCGTCTATAGGCTTGGCGAATTCCAGCCGCACTGAGATGTTACCGCTCTGCTGTGGTGTTAAATGGGTATTTACGCTAGCAGATAAGTCAGGTGTAATGTCAAACGGATAAAGGTTAAATTGATCAATGAATTCTTCCTGCGTTACCCCATTACCAAGCTCATCACAATCACCTGCAATATGGGTCAGATTACTATAGGCTCTGGCACAAAGAGGTAACACAGCGTCTGATGAATAGTCCGTACCCATTGTTCCACCCAAAGCAGTGCCATTAACGTATAGAGTTATATTTTTAAGTCCGAAATTCTCGAATTTAAAGGCACTCTTTTTATATTTTCCATTCACCGAAGCGTGGTCCTGCATGCCGATTAATATCCTTTTAGGAAGATTTCCCAGGGCAATGTTTTCTATCTGCTTCGATGCCAACCCTGCAGGAACCGTATATAGTTTGATCTGCACTCTGTTAATAGGATATTTCACTGTAGCGTTTAGTAAATTTTTCTCAATTTCTAGTTGTTTTGGTGAACTTAATTTCACTCGCCGTACGCGGAGGTATGTGTCCATAATGTGAACCACAACGGACTTTGCGCCCTCTTCTTGATTCGCATCCAGATTTAAGCAGATCTCAGGACTCGTGCGGGTGAGCTTTATTTTCATATCCACCCCGTTCACAAGCAACTTCTCCTGGAAAGTGAAATCTGTGTGCAACCGTCCAAAACACTCGTATATTTTCTTTTTAGAATTTTTAAATTTGTCCTTTATACTATTTTCATCTTTAGTTTGATAATATCCCTCCGCACTTAAAAAGGTAGCCTTCGCTTCTTTGGAAAAGTTGAGGACATTTTCCAAATAGGCTCGTAGATGATAGTACCCCGTGCCTGCCGATATGTTGGTCTGATTTAAATATACGTCACACTGGTTGAATATGGCGTGCAGAAAGTTTGTTTCAGGGTATACAGCATATTTGTCATCGCAGGCCGTTCCATCAGAATGGGCTATACGTAGCTTAGCGTACATGTGCACACAGCTTGGATCAAAAAAGTAAGGACCTGAGCTGGGTATCACGAATTCTATAGGTGCACTCGGGGAACTAATTGTGTTTAAAGGGTTAATTGTAATAAAGTCACTGTGCTCAATAGAAACTTGGGTTGGCGGGAGCTCAAAAAAGGACAGCTCCGACTTACAGCATTGTGAACTACATGGGTGGATGAAGCGTGCCATGGCGAAATAGTGACTCCTCTCTCGACAAGTGGTAAACAAACTATGATTCATGAGATCAATATCCTTAGCTTATATCAGTCAAAAAAGTGGTCAACCATAGGTTTCATTCGCTTACAGCATTTCTTTTTTGATAGCCTTTTACGTTTAATACCACGTGACCCCTTCTTCTTCTTCCGGGGAGCCCTCCTCTTCTTCTTCCCGCCACCACGCATTTTTCTCTTTGCATCTTTGATGATTTCGTTCCGTGTACGCTTTAAATGTTTTTTTAGGGCTTCTTTAGGTTTAGCCCCGGCCAATATGTCTTCTGCAGTGTTAAGGCCTGATTGTAGCGCTTTCCTTCCAAGGTATCTGGCACCCCTCTTCAGCAAAGGAACAGCCGTACGTAGTATGGATGAAAAAATGGATCCAAGTCCACTACCGCGCTGGTATCGCATCCCTCGATAGACGGTGAAAGGCTTTCTATCCATTATAACTCAGTGCGTCGAAAGTGTAGCTTCACTGTTAAGCTCCCGTTACCGAATGGGAAGTTTTCGCCCTCAATCGTTCTTATATATATTGTGATATTGGTTATTAAATTAGTTGCGACATTCACATAATGGGGTCTGTCATATGTAATACTCAAACTCCTTCCTCTATGGTTGGGGATGTGAGCAATGCGCAGCAGGCGTGCCTGGGTATCCCCAACAAACTGGTGCTCCACTATATTACTGTAAATATAGCACATGTCTGGGGACCTTTCAGCCAATTTCTCCATCTTCAATTGATACATTAATCTGGACAAGTTATACTGTGTCTCGTGAAATGTGTCTCTTTGGAAGGCTGCGCTATATCGGCCGTTGGTTAGAATTTTGAACTTTCTATGTTCTTTAAGACATCTGTTAGTCTTTGATTTTAGGATTAGTGTATGTGCAGGGTTGTTTACGATTTCATATACTAAATCATTCGTAAGGTTTGAGTTTCTTAAACTTACGTTTAAGCCTCTCACAACATCCTCGGCCGAACCATATTGACCCGGCCCTAGTCTTACTTCTGTACTGTAATACCGTGCAATCTTAGTCCAAGCGATGCGCATAGTTTCATCCATAGCTACCCCAGCTTTTTCACACTCGTCAATGTCTCTAAGAATCGTAAAAACGGTTTCTTCATGTTCAATATTTAAAAAGACGGTGTCCAGCTGAATTTCGCATATCCCCACCTCATACGAATCACGACCCAATTCAATGTGCCCATGGAGTTCTGTTACAAAGTTGGCTAGCGTGTTGTTAGGGTGTACAGACAGGGACGAGGAGGACGGGAGTGTGACGTAGAAATGGTTAGGAGCCATGTTGCATACTATTTAAGCTTCATTATTGCATCAGCTTTTATATAGGTGTTGAAGCTTTCTGGGTACCCTAGCCATTTCACCAGGTACATTTTTCTCCTTCCTGAACCTTTGCTTCCTAAAATTTTCTCAATTTTAAACACATTTTTTTCTAAATTAAACGCAACTTTCTGCAATTCCTCGCGGTAAAAGCCTCCTGAGATTTCTTCCCCATTCAAATCTTCAATGTAATACATCATTATCACACCTTTAGGTCTCACAGCCCTAACTTTAAAAATCTCGCGTGTCCATCCTTGCTCAAAACCCTTTGCGAATTTATTCCCCGAACGCGACAGCCTTACATAATCATTGATTTTGAAGCGCACAGAGTGGTGGTGGTGGTGGTGGTGGTGGTGGTCCATCTCTTCTCGGGAGCGTACCTCTTTCTAAAACTTCGTTAGGTGTTGCCCCAATCGTGCGATGGTGTGAGCGGTTGTAGGATGATGCCAATGGTTCCAGAATGTCTAGAAATCTGTATGTGTTTTTATGTGTAAAATAACGGTGCATGCGTTCCTTTATGGTGCGCTGAACTCTTTCAGCTAAAGAAGCCTTATGTATAGAATTGGTTGTGTAATAGCTGATATTAAACTCTGTCAACATATTCTGAAAAGCACGGCCTATAAACTCCTTCCCCATATCCGTACAAAAATAGCCAGGAACCCTGTTTTCTTTTAACATTAGCGTTTTGGTGGCTTTAGCAACTGTTTCAGGTGATTTATTTTTCAGAGGAACTAGCCACAGATATCTAGAGAATACGTCTATTATGAATAGAATGTAGCGGTAACCATCGTTATACACAGAATATCTTTGCATGTCTGTTAAATCTGCTTGCCAAATAGAATCAATCGAGGAAGCCGTTGTCTTGGCTGTTTTAAACCTTTTTCTCACAGGCTTATGAAGCGTATAAGCGTCCTGCTCCCTCAAAAATCTTTCAACATCTTTTTTTCCTACTCCGTAAACGTGCAGTCTATCTACGCCGCCGTAAGAGGATGGGGTAGAAATGTCATAATAACGTTTAGTTAATACGTTAGCCATTTGCGTATTTTAGAGGCAGTGGGTAGGGTTGGTTTAACCTCTTCTTCTCCTCTTGAAAGGTGTTACCGCAGGGGGTGACGGCGTCTTCAATTGTGCCACAGACGTTGCGTGTTCCAAGTCTTTTAACCTGTTCAGATTTCCTATCAACGTTTTAGGGACATTTATTTGTTGTAGTCTTGCTTTAATATGCTTCCATCCTGATGGTGATGGCCTATCCCACTTTCTCACCAGATCATGGACAATGTCTACGATATTCGATCCCTGTACCTTTGATCCTTCCACAATGATCTCCCCTGTATCGGTCCATTGTATGGCGGGATCCTCATTCAATAGATTATAAAGACTTAAGCCTTTACTCCTCAATGTAAGTGGGAGGGTATTTTTTAATACATGTTCGATATGTTGTGTGGCTAATCTTTTTGGTTGATCAGCTGTATCGTCGGGTACAGGTCCTATGTCGCCATCGTCCCCCGTGCTGTGCCTAATAACCACAGGAATCTCCGTAGGGCTCTTATAATTTTCGTACTCGTGAAGAAATTTCTGCAGAGCTTCTTGGTATAAGATTCTTTTCTCATCAGGTGTTTTTTCACTGTTTAATAGGGCTAACAATTCGCTTTCCATTCTTTTAAGTCTGCTTTTACGGGGATCTAGATCCGTGTCTCTTTGCAGTGAAGCGTACACCTCGTGGGGAATCACTACCACTTTCTTCATTATATTAATCTAGTCAGTAAAGGGCCCAAAACTGAAAATAAGATGGGGAGAAATGACCCTCCTGTTTGCACAATAACTCGTTTTTTCTTCGCTACAGTTTGACTTTTACGAGCGAGTGTACGTATTATGTTCTTGTAGCGGCGTAGGCGAGCCTTCTGATGGGTTTTCATTGATACATTGCAATTTATAACGTTAAGACAGATTTCACAGATGCATTTTAAAAAGTCGGCGTCGATATTTTTAATAAACATCTGCTGCATTGCCCGGGGCAGTCGATGATAGATTTTTATTAATTCATGGTATTTCTTTAGTCTCTTTGTCATTCTGGAATATACACCGTTTCAGGCTCGTTTGGAAATATATTCGTTCGCAGAAGCACTCTAAACGTGTTTCGCGGATGAAGGTCGCAAAGCAAATATCCGTAACGCGTGCTTGTAGCTTCTTTATAAACTTCCAAAAACTCCTTACGCTGATTCGGGAACATTTGATTGGCTAATACCCCAATTTGTGATACATCTCTACGTTGCGCGAATAAGACTAGATATTGCGTATTTAACGACACATCGCGCATGTATCTATTTTTGAAAAATAGATTCTGATTGATGAAGAACACGCTTATGTTAAGATGGTGGGAGTATACTGTAAATGTCTCGGCAAACGTTTTATCCATCTCCAACATGAGATCGTCAATTACAATGATTGTATGTTCAGTTCCCTTTAGCGAATTAACGTCATATACACCTTTGTGGAACAAAATATCATCTTGGTACTCGTTGAACACTGATTGATACGTCGAATAGCACCATATAACTTTATGCACAAATTTCGAGAACATCTCGCCCTTTTCTTTAATGATTTTAAGCATAAACACAGTTTTACCACATCCTGTAGGTCCAGATATAATACATGTGGATGGGCTCGTGAATCTGAATTTTTCTACAGAGTCCATTTCTAACACGTCACACTCCTAAGTGGGTCATTTACAAAATATTACAAATTTTGAGTGCTGATCCTTATATTTCTTCTCCCACAGAACCGACGATGAGGTAGAGCACCTATCATTACGGATGACGATGACAGTGTAGTTGTGATCTCCTCCCCTGAACCCTCACCAGCGATACAGGTTGCACGTCCAAAGCGGAGGTATGAGAACCCCACATCAGGTATAAAGCGACCGAAATACGTACCTGTTGCAGCAGACCCCCAACCCTCAACCTCTTACGCAACAACCTCCCCAGCAGCAGCACCTAATATACCCCCTTATTCCGCCCCCCGTTCTGTTAAGTCTACAATAATAGATCCCCAACCCTCCTACGCAACAGGGCCCCCATCAGCAGCAGCACCTAATATATCCACTAATTCCGCCCCCCGTTCTGTTGAGGATGTTATTACGTTCGAGTTAGTGCGATCCGCAGCCCCCACCCCCGCCTTGACTAGAAATCGGTATAGAGTCAGGGTCGACCCTAGAGTCTGTATAGCAATGGAATTGAGCGCGGGATACGCAGGGTAGTACAGCATATTATAGAGTTTGCTCTTCAGAATCGCGACGAGCGTGAGGTCAGGACGAGTCTGTCCTTTGGGTTCGGGTCAGATGACGGTGATGTAGACGATTATTGGGTGATAGTACCGTTTAGACGTTTGGCTGCTGAAGATGTAGAATATATATTAGGGCGTATAATGCAAGCCGTCCAAAGTAGTATAGCCTTCAATATGGACAACTTCACGGTAAATATTGACCGTGTATTCCGTGTTGCGGGTCATAGTGCCATACCGTACACTCTTAACTTCAATTCTCCAACTATTTACCGAAGGCATATAAACGTCGATCGTGGTTGCGGCTTTATAGCAGTACTCTTAGCACGTATGTTTACTGTACAAAATACACGGACTCAAAAAATTTGGCTGCCTACGATCGTTGAGCGTGCCCGTAAACTAGCTGTAGACTGTGAACTTGAATTTGACTGTAATATGGGTCCTGAAGAGCTGAGAAAGGTAGAACAGGAAATGAATGTGCGCATAGTTATATTTGGTTTGGATGATCGCCGCCGGACTGTGTATGTTTTTAAAAGCTGTGTGAGAGATCGTACAAGGCCCCTACTTATTTTAGGATTGTCAGGACAACGTATCTCCCCATCCGTAATATAAGGGGGCTTTACGCGAGTTATGACAAAAGTCGAAAATATGGGAGACATCATGATTTGTGTAAGGGGTGCCTCGAGTTTGCGGATGATATAGTGAGACATTGTAAAGAATGTCACATGGTATGTGAGCAGTGTAAAAGCACCAAATGTGAAAGCCGTGTAGTTGAGAAGAGAGACTGTGATGTGTGTAGACGCACATTTTTCAATAATAGCTGCTTTGATCTCCATAAATCAATTGGTACGTGCAGGAAAATGAGAATCTGTGAATGTGGTATGTTTCACACAATGGATAATTGGGGAAAATTTAAGCACAAGTGCGACGTAATTCACTGTCCTACATGCCAGGAGGAATATAAGGCGGATGGAGTAAAGCATGTGTGTTATATGAAAGATGCTAAGCCTAAAAATAACCCTTGTATAACTGTGTACTACGATATAGAAACATATACGAACGCTGAAACCAAAGAGGTAATTCCACATTTACTTGTGAGCCAGACCATCTGTGATGAGTGTATGGGTATCGAATGTGACGAGTGCCCCAAATGCGGTAAACGGACAAACGTTTTTAAAACGAACGGACACAAGGCTATTTACTGGCTCATACACCTGCAGCAACAAACAGGTGTATACATAAAGCACGCCCGCAACACGGTGAAGTACCCATTAAGATTAATGGACGTGTTTTTTGGGTTGATGGGTTAAGTGAAACCGTGTCACTGGTGTGAAGACTGTGTATTCCTTTAATGGATGCTGGTGGCATGGATGCCCCCGCCCTGAGTGCGGTATCGTCGGAGATATCCACGGTAGATCTCCTGCCGACTGTCTTGCAGGGACCCGCACCCGCGATCAACTTATAGGATCACAGTTCACTCACAAAGTCTTGTGGGAGCATGAATATGATGCACGGATGGAGACAGACGTTGTATACCGTGAGGAAATAAAAACGATCAAGCGTTCAATGGTGCTGGACCCTCTCAAATGTGGTGATAGCTTGTTTGGAGGACGTACAAATCCATTCAGACTATACTTTCCACCAACGGTGGGCGTGAAGCTCCATTACTACGATTTCTGTTCTTTATACCCATACGTGATGAAGAGCCATCCGTACCCCGTGGGCGCTCCTGAGAAACTGGTGGGACCTAGCATACCCTCCATCAATGAATTTTCAAAAAATTTGAATGATCATACTTTGGGCTCTCTTTCGTAGACGTACTCCCCCCACGCAATTTATGGATACCGATCTTACCTGTCGTTATCGACGACAAGCTCATGTTTCCCCTGTGCGTGAAGTGCGCGGAAGAGGATAACGGCGAATGTAACCATATACCCAACCAGCGTAAGATCAGAGGCGTATATACAAGTCCTGAGCTGGCCCTAGCCGTACGCCATGGTTATAGAATACTGAAGATACACGAGGTGTGGAGGTTTCAGAAGCTCCCAACCTTTTCACACCATATATAAACGCCTTTTTGAAGGATAAGGTTGAAGCATCAGGGTATCCGCGAGGAGTTGATACCGAAGATGAAAAGTCTGCCTATATTCAACGTTACCGCGACCGCGAAGGTATACAACTTGATCGTGTCCAAATTGTAAAGAATCCTGGCAAGCGCTTTAGTGCAAAGTTGTGTCTAAACAGTCTATGGGAAAATTTGCGCAGAATACCGGCAGAGGGAACATTCATTTGGCACAAAGTTATAGCGATGTCTGGGATTATGCCAATGCCCCCGATAAAGAGGTCATGGAGATCGTGAATGTAGGTAATACTTACGTAATAAAGTACAACAACACTGAATTTGCCACAGACACCTCAAGGGTTACAAACATACCTGTGGCGAGCTTCACAACAGCCTACGCCCGTATAAAACTTTGGGGTCTATTGCATTCTCTTGGGCGGAGAGTATTGTATGCCGATACAGATAGCGTGATATTCACAGAGAGGGAGGTGATTACATGCCCGCTATTGGGGAGTTCCTCGGCGAGCTCACTGATGAGATCAAGGATGAGTATGGGACGACGCATACGCCGACTCTTTATCTCAACAGGACCTAAGACTTATGGGGTACGGGTCAGGGTAGGGGATGAAATGAAATATATCGTGAAGGCAAAGGGTATTACGCTCAACCATGCGAATCGGGAGGTTGTTAACTTTGAGTCGTTGAAGGATCTAGTATGTTTGCAACCTCACCAACTAATTGTAGGCACCCACAATTTCGGGCGCAGAAGCTGGGAGGCGTGAAGGAACTTAGGGGTACGATGGTGTGCCGTAACACCTATAGGAAACGTTACCAGTTACCTGGCACCTATGATACCGTACCCTTTGGATACCAATGATGCTTCTAACTCACACGTCTTGTATATAATCGTATCTATTTGTAAATTATATATATATAACTTGAATATCTCGTTTATTAAATCGTATTGTAAATATATATAACTTGAATATCTCGTTTATTAAATAAATCAAATAGCGTTTCACTTTCACCTTTGTGTGTGTGTGTGTGTGTGAAAGTTCTAAGCTCCGCCCACTGCGTGAGCCATGCTACTATCTGGGAGTCCCTGCGTGGTCAGTCGACCGCAGTAAGCCCGAGAGATCAGACGTGTATTCAGATCAGACGTATATTGAAATGGCTACCTTTAATATTGCTTGCACAACGTTTATGAAATGGTATTCAGTAAAGTGTGAGGATGTGGTGGATACCGAAAAACTTCCTATTCCCCCCTCCTATGCTTCTTTTAAAACCACATTGGATTGTGCGAAGTTCCAAGATGTACAAATACTCTACGGATGTTCTGGTGAGACTGTTGAAGGCTTTCGTTGCACAGACGATGTGCTGAAGTATGCTGCAGGGCTAAACTTTATAAAGTCTCACATACACCGTGAAGTAAAAGAAACAACGCGTGCAGAAGAGAAGCAGCAGGTATGGATAATGAGCCTTGTGGATGGGTGGTGTGACAAGCGGTATTACGTCATGCTACACCATGTCGATTACTCATACCCTACGTCTGAAAATGTGAATCTCGTGATCATGGACAATCTTAGGGTTTTTATCACTATATTAACGTATATCATGATGAGGTTCATAGTGAGGTTGTGGCTAGTGCCATGCGTGAGTTTTTAACAGATTTTAGAGACGAGTATCGTTTGATGGGTAGAAAGGAAAAATATGAGCATATGTTCCTCTCAAATAGTGCGCCGGAGTGTGGAGATGATTAGCGCCTAGTTCTTATCCAAAGTGCGTAGGCTGGTAGTGACGAAACGGAAAAACAAATATGTGCAACAATTCGAGTCGTACGAACATGCCCATTCACGTATCATCGAGTCAGCCGCCCGTCGAACCATTCCTGCCTGTGCCTCACACGGCTCATAGTTATCTCAGAGCTTGAACCGAGTGGACGTGCGCTCCTCGAATACGATGGAACTTCCTTTGAGCAGCATTCTCAACGCCTCGTACGATGTGTCCGTGACGAAATCGTTGCGCGTGTTCAGGCGTAATTCCGTACCATTAGCTATGTACTGGAAACGGAATGTAGACCGACAAACAAACGGGTTTATTTAAGTATCGAGGAGATGAATAGAATCTTTGTGATAGTTGATAAGTGGTGTGAAGATCGTTATAAAATACCTGCTAACGTAGGTACAAGAAGAGAGCAGATTAGTGACGCGCCCTCATACGCCGTTGTATGTACGTTGGTATAAATAACGATCGGCCGTGCATTGATATAAGGCTGATGTGGAAGAATGCTTCTGATAATAACGCTCTTATTCCTACGCGAAACCGTTTCATCCTCGACAGAATGTTTGAAATCGTCGGATTCCGTAAACTGAAACCTATATTAGACGCGCGTGTTACGGATATGCTTTATTTTGATACAGTTCTTGAATACGCATACACTGCTCTGCTCGATGGGTTTACCGAGTGTAGGACTGGTGAGAATGGTCTAGTGCTGGATGTTTATTTAAAAAGTTTAGACTCTTTGAAATACCATGAACTTTGGTACAAAGCAATTGATCGGTACAAGGCTGAGCTCACCTACACCGTTCACCCTGAAGAACTATTTCTTTATATAACGCGCAGTTGCCGTAACGATTTAGAAGATTATTTCAATTGCCGTTATGTTGAGTGAAGAGTTCACGATTGAAAAGCTCGAGTCGGTAGAAATAAACCCTCGATTGGAAAAGCGTTCTTATAAACTTGTGTTTAATAATGTAGCTAACGATGAACTCTTTGTGCTTGCTTTTGATTGTATTCTAGACGTGTTTAAAGATGACTTACCAACCGGTTGTAAAGTGGGAACAAAAATAGTACTGAACGATATGAAAGCCATTCATATCGAATACAGGTTTCCCTATACTTTAAGCGGTGAAATATTATTAAGCCGCATATACTGCGTAATGCAGAGCAATAATGATGTAATTGTAAACTCGATTAAGACCGAGTTTAGTATTTTGAAAAAAAAGTGAATTGTATATATATATATATATATTTTGCTTGACGATTATACTCATATTTCTATTGATTTGTGTTTATATATATATATATATATTTTGCTTGATATTTCTCCTGTACTGTTATGTACATATTTCTATTGAAATGTATATGAAATGTATATTTATTTTATATATAATTATGATTGTGTGTGTGTGTATATTTCTCCTGTACTGTTATGTACATATTGAAATGTTTATTTATTTGAAATGTATATTTATTTTATATATAATTATGTGTATATATTTCTGTTATGTACATATTGAAATGTATATTTATTTGAAATGTATATTTTATTTTATATATATATATATATATCCATAATTGTGTATATATATTTCTGTTATACGCATATTCCTCAAATGTATATTTATTTGAAATGTATATTTTATTTTATATATATATATATATCCATAATTGTGTATATATATTTCTGTTATACGCATATTCCTCAAATGTATATTTATTTGAAATGTATATTTTATTTTATATATATATATATATATATCCATAATTGTGTGTATATATTTCTGTTATACGCATATTCCTCAAATGTATATTATTTTCTATATATTTATAATAAAAAGAATGATGCAATGTTGTTTATTGTTATGCCTTCTACTACCGGTATTCTGTATACAACAGGTATCTGGCAATATTTAAGCCTTCTAAGCCAACTGGCTGATTAGGAGTCATATAATAGTGTATACAATGGTATCTGGCAATATTTAAGCCTTCTAAGCCAACTGGCTGATTAGGAGTCTATAATAGTGTATACAATGGTATCTGACAACTCTGTCTTCGGAATACATGGCGCTATCTGGCAACTCAGCCAACTGGCTGATTAGGCGTATATAATAATAATGTATGCAATAATACTGCTAAAAAGAGGTATCTGACAACCAGCCAACTGGCTGATTAGGAGTCTATAATAATGTATACAATGGTATCGCGGTATCTGGCAACTCAAGCCATTTACGCCAACTGGCTGATTAGGAGCCTATAAAACAACGCCAACTCGGCTGGAAGTCTTAATGTGCACTCTTTTTCAAATTATGCAAAAACATCCTTTTCCTCTACTACTTCTTTCACCACTTTTCTCTTCAAAAAAAAAAAAATGGTGTCAATAATCCAGCAGGGTTGAAAGCACCTTAAACAGAAAAAAAACAAACAATGTGCACTTGGCTCCTGCCAGGTGAACACTTCTCCTTTCTCTCCTCCTTTCTCTTGGGGGATAACGCCGCCTCCAAGTTCCCCCCCCCACCCCCTTTCCCCCACCCCCTTTGCAACACCTCAATTTGCAACAACCCCCACCCCCTTTGCAACAACCCCCACCCCCCTTTGCAACATTACATAATAACCTGCAACATTCCTGCACTCTCCCCTTTTGCGGCTATACTACTCATGGCTGAACAAATTTCAACTTAAAATATCACTGTTACTTACAACACTAATTCAGGGCTCAAGGCGAAGTTGCCGGGGGGGGGGGGGCTTTTAAAGTTTTTTACATTTCTCCCTTTCTCCCTGGATGCAGGGATTTAGGAATAAACCCTTGAGCCTTTAAGGGGGAAGACGGTGCTTTAGAATGCTATATATATCGTCGTCATACTCTCCAACCTCGAAGAATAAGCGAAAATCATTTTTGAAATTCGGTAGATTTTAAAAGGTTTAAGAGTGCCATGTTTTCTATTTTGGCACCCTAACATTTTCCTCTTCAGATGAATAATTTAAGACGGGTGAGAGTGTAAATTGGATTGACCGTATTAGAAATGAGCTTGATGTTTAGGGAAAGGTATGGAGTAAAAGTCAGCGGAGATGAGTTAATATGGTTATGGGGAGACGAAGAATAGATAAAAGAATTGTGAAAAAGGTCTATAAGAATGTGTAGATATGAGAAATAGTAATATCGCGTAAAAGATGGAAAGATGTAATCGGTAATTGTGTGAATAAACGTGGAGTTGATGTAAGTGTGAAACAAGAGTTAACGAACGACGGAGAGTAATGGAGGCAGTTTTTGAGGTAAGTGGAGACGTTGATTCTACCTGAGGAGGTACTATTAAAAGTATACCCCCAACCCCATCATGAAAGGTAACAGTGGATCCCTCTCTGATGTTGGGGTGGTACCTTGTTCCCGTTGGTGGTCCCTTTGTGTGCGTGCGTACGTACGTGGGCGCGCGCGTAATTGATTCGAGTGTTTTCGGTCCCGAGTCCAAACGCCGTGCCCACCCGATGGAAAATGGGTTACTGTATAATGTATAGATGTGTGGAAGGATAAACAGCTGGGTTTTGCTGCGCGCCGTCTGCCGTCACCGGGTCTCGATCCCGGAGCCGAAGGATTCGTAGTCAGTGACGCTAACCACACCACCACCGAGGCGCATCAAATAAATAAATAAATATATATATATATATATATACATATATATATATATATATTATTTGTAGCATGAAAACGTTATTAATATTCCGAAATTGAACTCTGTTGCCCGTTTTTTTTCACAGTGTCCACTAGCGGTTAGCGGTTAGATTGATTACGTTCGGTTGCTCCTGTATGTAGTCTCGTAGTAAGAGTGTAATATTCTCAGAATTTCATCAACGTTTGGGCGATCTGGTGAATGACGTCAGAGTTTGTCGGGTATCAGGTGAACTTTTTTCCAGTGGAGTTGCCATTTAGTAATTATTTTAGGTTTCAACTTTTATTGTTAAAAGTTACTCGCAATTCTTCCTGGAATCATTATTATATGAACACAAATTTTCATACTCTCAAAATCCTCCATAGTTTGTCCCCGATTTGAACTCAAAATCCTCCATAGTTTGTCCCCGATTTGAACATAGATTAAATACTTAAGTAGAGATTAACGATGCAATTTGAGTGAGTTAATTCCACGATTAAGATAATTATTTCGTTCTTATATTTAATATAATGGCTTTAATACTCGTATAGTTTTCAGAAACTTCAATATATTAATTTCTTATGTAATTACGTATGAAAGAAGGCGCTCCGAGATGATCATAGTTCTAATCTCTAAAATTGGTTCATTATTAATATTTAGTAAAGCCGTCACGATGGATTGAGCATTGAAAAATATATTAAGAGCGTAATTTTTTATAAAATTAATTTCGAAGTTTTATATATATATATATATATATATATAGATATATATATATATATATATATATATAACTGCAATGACCGCGCAGTATATAAATGAATAGAAACGACATAAGTGTTAAGGAACGTTTCTGCACACGAGGAGGAGAGATAACGAACAATGAAAAATGAGGCGAACCGCCCGGGAATCGAACCAGGGCCTTCGATTTGTGATTGAGTGAGGTCCGTAGCATAATGGTAGAGCGTCCAACCGGCAATTGGAAGGCCCTGGGTTCGATTCCCGGGCCGTTCGCCTCATTTTTCATTGTTCGTTATCTCTCCTCCTCGTGTACAGAAACGTTCCTTAACACTTATGTCGTTTCTATTCATATATATATATATAAAGGGCAAGAGTGGATTTAATATCACAGTAAATGGTGACATATGGAAGTTTTTTTCTGCCTAAGCAAGTTCTCAAAATTTACCAAATGTTAAAATTACAGATAAAAGTTTTTATTTTCTTGTAATACTTAAAAATATAGTTTATATATGAAGGGAACCAGATTTAGTGGGGGGGGGGGGGGGGTGAAGATTAGTTTTATCGACAATTTCAGGTTCACAGAACTCTGAATATAGGTTTTGCATGGGTTTCGTGATAACGAGATTAAAATGGCGGAACTAATTAAAATTTTCAGAGGAGCTAATTGGCGAGGAAAGGATATTTTTTGTAGTTTTGAAAAATTTTGCAAAATTAATTCGGTCATTTGCGAAATTACACTGAGCGCAGATGTTAGTGTGCGTATATGGAATTTAATATGATTATTTTTAGTATAATTTGTTACATGGAAATTAACAAATTATTAAAAATAATAATTTATTATTTTATATTAAATAATAAAATATATTTTTAATTTTATATAAAAATATATTTTTAATTTTATATAGAAAATTTAATTTTGATTTTATATTAAAAATAATAATTTTAATTTTATATTAAAAATAATTTAAATACGCACATTACACAGTTAAATTTTACATAATCATAGAATAACAAGACGCTAAATTGACAAAAGAAATAAAAAAAAAAAAAAATGATAATTTTCACTTTAAATTAACCCAAACTTCCAAAATCAGGAATAAATTTCTGTTTAAATAAGTACAAGATTCATTTCTATTTAAAAGCAAATATTTTAGCAACTAGTTACTTGCATTACGCGCATTTTAGTTCTTTTTCCAACAACAGTAACTGTATAAGCATGGTATAAATTTTCAGTATTCTTTTGTTTTCATTGCTAATTCTAACTTTTGTACTTTCTTCTTGGGCTAATCTAGGAGTGGATCTTAGGGTCTTTGTTAGCCTGTAAGACCGGCCGCGTACAGGATCGTCTCGCGACTGACGACTTGGGTCGTGACGATTCGAGTCGCGTGTAATTTTACATTGACACAATGGGAGCCCCGCACACTGCATCAACCACGACGCGATTCTCAGACTCGCGTCGCGGTCGCTGCGGTGTTGCGGGTTCCCATTTTGTCAGTGTAAAATCGCACGCGACTCGAGTCGTCACGACTCCAGTCGTAAGACGATCCTCTGCGCGGCCGGCCTAACTCTGTACCTAAACCTGTATAAACATGTAGAAACATTTGTAGGAAAGTTGCATTTTAGTGCGATTTACATTATTTCCGGTGGGATATTTCAGTCCCACTGGGACTGAAGGGATTAAAACGTTGAACCAGCAATTAGGGGAACACATGAATAATATACGATAACTGAAAGGTGTGAAGTGATAATGTCGACATCTATAATTAATTAATTAATAGAGGATAAAGGTATAAAAATATTTACGAGCGATGAACTTCACCGATTTTAAAGATTTTATAAAAGGGCCGTATTTTATTTTATATACGAATCGGAAGTTGAAACGGGAAAAATAAATTACGATATATATAAGATTATAAATATATATATATATATATATATATATATATATATATATATATGTATGTATATATATATATATATATTCACGGGAAAAATGCTACTATCAACATCTCACGACGAACCCAAAGGACAAAGTTTAAATGACAATAGGAATAACAATAAGCGAACAGAAAGAATTTTTCAACATCGCAGACACGATACGGCTGCTAAATGTCATCCAACGCATGCAGTTGACACAGCTGGAAACCCCCGAGCCAAACCGCTTCCGGGCAAGAAGCTACCAGAACAGGTAGGCGGAAACGGATCTCTCTCGAAAGACCATAGGGCAATGGTTCTGAACCTTTTGATGTTCGCGGCACACTTTTGAGGCGAAAAATATTGCGCGGCGCGGTACTTAAAATATATATAGAAAAATACTAGTACAAGATGTAAAATAATATTTTAAAATCCCTATAACTAACTTTCCTTTAACTTACCTTATTTAATTATTCACTATTATTGATGAGATACTTGAGCTTGGTGTTTTTTTGTTATTTCATCAATGTTCGGGCGTATGTATGATAGGCAATCTCTCATATCATCTTCAACGCAGCGAAGTCTTTCTCTTTTTTAACATTTAATGGTTGTAAGTGATGAAAATCCCAATTCACAGAGATATGACGTAGAAAACTGCATCAAAACAGCTAAAGCTTTTTTTTTTAATTTCAGGATATTTATTCATAATGGAAATCCGGAAAGTATCTAGAGGAGATTCTGCATGTTTGATCTTCAGACTACGATCAGTTGAAATGGATGCCAACTCTTCTTGTTCAGATATTTTCAAATCAAAATTAGTGGAAATGAGAATGAATGGGTTCCTGATCCAATCATATTTTTCTGTAATTAATGATGGAAAATATCGTTGCATATTGCCTTCCAACGTTGTTAAATGATCAACTATGAGAGGAATTATTTCTTTGGAATGAGTTTCAGAGATCAGAGGAAACATTTCAAAATTACCATTTTTAATTGCATTTTTCCAAATTACTATTTTTTTCTGAAATGCCGTTAGCTTATCAGAAGACGTAAGAATGTTTTCATTTTTTCCCCTGCATACTGGTGCTCAGACTATTAAGCTGTTTGAATATCTCTGCTAAATATGCCAGTTTGGTGCACCAAATCTCACAACTAAGATATTCACAAAATTTTTTGTTTCCTTCTCCTTCAAAAAAAGTTAGCAGCTCTTTTTTCAGCTCATATACGCGACATAAAACCTTCCCTCTTGACAACCATCGAACTTCAGTATGTAAAATTAAACGTTCGTATTGTGCATCCATATCTTTGCAAAGGTTTGCCTCATTTTCACGAAATTAACCATTTCGACAACTTGATCTAGTACATTTTTTAACTCAATTCCTAATGTCTTTGAAACAAGTACTTCCCTATGTAAAAAGCAATGAGTGAATATGGCATTTGGATTTTCCGTTTTTGCAAGTGTAGTGAATCCTTTGATTGATCCGATCATAGATGGAGCCCCATCCGTACAAATACCAACACACGACTTCCAGGACAATTTCCATTTTGCTAAATAGCCAGTCAAAGTATCAAAGATGTCTCGACCTCTTGTGGTTCCTGGAAGTTCCTTGCAACAAAAGAATTGATTAACTATATTATTTTCGTCAATAAAACGAATAAATGCCAAAAGGTGTGTTCTGCCACTAATATCAGTTGATTCGTCAATTTGCAAAGCAAAATCTGAATTTTGAAGTTTATTACATACGTTTTCTTCTATGTCAGCTGATAAATCTTTTATCCTGCTATGAACAGTATCATTAGAAACAGGAATCTTCATAATTTCTTTTTCTGCTTCGCTACCAAACATTCTCTTAACAATTTTGCGGCACACAGGTATAATAAATGACTCCGCTATAGTACAGGGTGTCCATAAATGTTTACCCTGAAAACAGTATGTTCTCATGTTTTAATGACGAATCTTACTTCCGTTTTCTTTTTACAGGTGATCTCGTACACGCATAGAGTTTCTGTGCTGCTGTGTTTCGTCTACCGCATTCGCCGCTAGGAGCGCTGTAGTAGCTATTCAGTTAAGATGGCGTCTGTGACAGAGAAGGCACAATGTGTTGTGTGGCTTGCAGAAACAAAATTTCCTGTCAGTGTTCAGCGAAAGTTCAGAACAAAGTATGGAAAGAATCCACCTGATGTGAAGTTAAGTCGTGGATGAAAAAATTCTTGGAAACTGGAAACGTGAAAAAGGGAAAGAGCAGTGGTAGACCATCAGTTTCCGATGGGACGGTGGAAAACATTGAAACTGCTTTCATACGGTCACCAAGGAAATCGGTGAGACAAGCTTCATGCCAACTAAAGATACCGAAGTCTACGGTGCACAAGGTGTTACACAAACGTTTGAAGTTACACGCCTACAAGGTACAAATTGTTCAAGAACTGAAGCCTGATGACCGTCCAAAACGTGAACAATTCGCTATTGACATTTTGAACAACATTGACGAGGATAATGACTTCTTGTTACGTGTCTGCTTTTCAGACGAGGCTACGTTTCATCTTAGTGGTAGAATCAACAGACACAATGTACGTATTTGGGGATCGGAAAACCCACGTGCCGTAAGGGAGCATATTCGGGGCAGTCCGAAGATCAATGTCTGGTGTGGACTAATGCATGACCAGATAATTGGTCCTTTCTTCTTCGCTGAGAACACTGTTTCCGCAACTGTGTACCTGGATATGCTCACCAATTACGCCATCCCCCAGCTGCAGGACAGGCAGCCAACTCATCTTCCAACAAAATGGGGCACCCCTTCATTGGGCGCATGTTGTTCGTGAAACTCTCGACGCAACATTTCCAAATCGATGGATTGGCAGGGACGGGCCAATCCCACGGCCCCCAAGATCACCAGACATTACCCTGCTGGATTTCTTTCTCTTGGGTCATGTTAAAGATTTGGTTTATGCAACAGTTGTTCCAGATATCAAGACATTGCGAGAACGCATTACGGATGCAATTGCAACAGTTAACCCACAAATGTTGGAAAATGTGTGGCGTGAGTGTGAATACCGTTTAGACATTTTACGTGCCACTAGGGGTGCACATGTGGAAGCTTATTAAGTTCATTAACTATGTATCAAAACTTTGTATGTTTATCTACTTATGATTAAAACTGTGTTTGAATACGAGTGTTTATTTAAAAGTTATAGCATGCTTTAATCAGGGTAATCATTTATGGACACCCTGTATGTGGCTTCATTTCTTGCGCAATAGCTTCTGAGATTTCGTAAGAAGCTATTTCAGTTTTATCAGACAATTTATGATTTTTCCAAAATTAGTGCTTGTTTTGATTGCTGGCATAATCTTTTGAAATAGTTCGTCTTTTCCTTGATCATTTGGATGTTTAGATGTGAAATGTCTTTTTAATTTGCTAGGAACCATACTTTCATTCGCCAGTTTTTCACCATGCACGACACATAATGGGAGAGGACAATTTTCATTTCCATATCAAGAAAAACCGAAACTCAAATAACTCTCATCATAATGGCAACGAACAGTTTGGGAAATCTTCCTCTGTTTATTTATCTGGGTGTTTTTCAAAGCGTTATTTTCGTTATCATTGTTTTCACAACCATCATTGCTGCGTTTTCTTATAATAAACTTATCCATTTCGAGGGTGCTGCAGTTATCATTGAATAGATTTAGAATAGCACTGCAAAACCACTTTGTCACAAAATAGGAAGAAAGCAGACTGAGAGCCACAGCCCACAGTAATGTCAACTTAAGGCGCCGTACATCTATATAATAATAAATAATTATAAATATATGTACGATATATATATATATATATATATATATATATATATTATTATATATATATATATACACACACACAATGATTATAATTATATCCTAAAAAGTAATTATAGACCTAATAGTTGGGGAGTTATACAAAATAATCCGTAATAGCAAATAACTATTCTGTTTTTAGGTAGTTTACTAAGTAACTGGTAACTAGATTTACGAACGTTTTCGGACGTTCTCATGAAATCACGTGACATCCACCGGGCTTTAAGAATTATCTTTTAAATCCTTAAAAAATTACTGTAATATTATATATAAACACACATCCAGAAAGTATCTAGAGGAGATTCTGCATGTTTGATCTTTAGACTACGATCAGTTGAAATGGATGCCAACTCTTCTGTTCAGATATTTTCAAATCAAAATTAGTAGAAATGAGAATGAATGGATTCCTGATCGAATCATATTTTTATGTATTTAATGATGGAAAATATCGTTGCATATTGCCTTCCAACGTTGTTAAATGATCAACTATGAGAGGAATTATTTCTTTGGAATGAGTTTCAGAGATCAGAGGAAACATTTCAAAATTACCATTTTTAATTGTATTTTTCCAAATGACTATTTTTTCTGAAATGCCGTTAACTTATCAGTAGACGTAAGAATGTTTCATTTTTTCCCTGCATACTGGTGCTCAGACTATTAAGCTGTTTGAATATCTCTGCTAAATATGCCAGTTTGGTGCACCAAATATCTCAACTAAGATATTCACAATTTTTTGTTTCCTTCAAAAAAAATTAGCAGCTCTTTTTTCAGCTCGTATACGCGACAGTAAACCTTCCCTCTTGACAACCATCGAAATTAAACGTTCGTATTGTGCATCCATATCTTTGCAAAGGTTTTCGAACAGGCGTGTTTTCAATGGCCTCTTTTTCACGAAATTAACCATTTCGACAACTTGATCTAGTGCATTTTTTAACTCAATTTCTAATGCCTTTGAAACAAGTACTTCCCTGTGTAAAGAGCAATGAGTGAATATGGCATTTGGATTTTCCTTTTTTACAAGTGTAGTCAATCCTTTCATTTACAAATACCAACACATGACTTCCAGGACAATTTCCATTTTGCTAAATAGCCAGTCAAAGTATCAAAGATGTCTCGACCTCTTGTGGTTCCTGGAAGTTCCTTGCAACAAAAGAATGATTAACTATATTATTTTCGTCAATAAAACGAATAAATGCCAAAAGGTGTGCTGCCACTAATATCAGTTGATTCGTCAACTTGCAAAGCAAAATCTGAATTTTGAAGTTTATTACATACGTTTTCTTCTATGTCAACTGATAAATCTTTTATCCTGCTATGAATAGTATCATTAGAAACAGGAATCTTCATAATTTCTTTTTCTGCTTCGCTATCAAACATTCTCTTAACAATTTTGCGGCACACAGGTATAATAAATGACTCCGCTATAATATGTGGCTTCATTTCTTGCGCAATAGCTTCTGAGATTTCGTAAGAAGCTATTTCAGCTTTATCAGACAATTTTATGATTTTTCCAAAATTAGTTGCTTGTTTTGATTGCTGGCATAATAATCTTTTGAAATAGTTCGTCTTTTCCCTGATCATTTGGATGTTTAGATGTGAAATGTCTTTTTAATTACTAGGAACCATACTTTCATTCGCTAGTTTTTCACCACACACGACACATAATGGGAGAGGACAATTTTCATTTCCATATCGAGAAAAACCGAAACTCAAATAACTCTCATCATAATGGCAACGAACAGTTTGGGAAATCTTCCTCTGTTTATTTATCTGGGTGTTTTTCAAAGCGTTATTTTCGTTATCATTTTTTCACAACCATCATTGCTGCGTTTCTTATAATAAATTTATCCATTTCGAGGGTGCTGCAATTATCAATGAATAGATTTAGAATAGCACTGCAAAACCACTTTGTCACAAAATAGGAAGAAAGCAGACTGAGAGCCACAGCCCACAGTACTGTCAACTTAAGGCGCCGTATATCTATATATAATAATAATAAATGTATGTACGATATATATATATATATTAATGATTATAATTACAGTATATCCTAAAAAGTAATTATAGACCTAATAGTTGAGGACTTATACAAAATAATCCGTAATAGCAAATTACTATTCTGTTTTTAGGCGGTTTACTAGGTAACTAACTGGTAACTAGATTTATGAACGTTTTCGGACGTTCTCATGAAATCACGTGACATCCACCGGGCTTTAAGAATTATCTTTTAAATCCTTAAAAATTTACTTTAATATTATATATAAACACGCAGAAATACCTTTAATTATAATACGAAAATTATATTTTTCACAAATATTTAATTATGTTTATTATTAATTATTATTTCATCCGCATCATTTTCTGTAATATAATAATCAAAATTATTTTTTCAGTTTATTAAAGTTCCCCAGAATTTTTTTTTTTTGGTGGTTGAAACGTTTTCTTTGGTTATTCAAAATGGGACTACTTGGAAATTTAGACCGAAACTTAGTTTGTTCTGGATGAGACTGGTTTGAGACTAAATTTTCACATCAAAATAGCAGTAGAAATATAATTGCCGTCACTCTTTCGCGGCACACCGGTTCAGAACCACTGCCATAGGGCAACAAAACAAGCGAGACCGAAGGAAAACGAAGAAATGCACAAGAGGCAACGAAAAACAAAGAACATAAATATTCTCCTGGCTAATATTCGATGAAAAAGACCAAACCAATCACTCAACAAAGTTTCGTACCTGAAAGGATTTATGGACGAAACAAGGGCGGACATCGCATGCCGAGCAGAAACTCATCTTAAGGATTGCCAAGGAAATTGTGAAAACTGCAAATATTGTATTGATAAGAAAGAGATAAATATAGAGGGCTTCAACTTACAAAGAACGGATAGAACAACGAGACGTAAAGGTGGCTTGTGCTATATATGTACATGAAGGTCATATGACAGAGACGATAATAAGTAAATCAAACAGCTTTGTGAAACTCCTAGCAGTGAAAATAGAAAACTAAACGTGATACTGATAATCATCTATAGACCTTCAAACACACCAACCGAAAAATTCTCAAAAGGCCATTGATGATATCAGAAAGTTAATAAAGACCATAAACCCTCCATCCCCCAATATAATGATCTGCGGAGACGTTAACTTCCCATTTCTAAAATACAAAAAGGTGGATAAGGAATATATATATATATATATATATATATATATATATATATATATATATATATATATATATATATACACACACCAGGATAAGGGTGGGGAGCACAAGAGAAGACCAGGAGCAAGCAAAAATGTTGATGGCTCTCACAAATGAGTTTATGCTGAAACGAGAGATCAGAAAATACCCGAAAAAATAACAGCCTGGATCTGGTATTAACGAATAACACGAACTTGATTGCTAATATAACAATAACCCCAACCATTATCTCAGACCACAACTTAATCGAGATATCAACAAATATGACGACATTAAAAGACAATACACATATTGGGGAAAGAAGCAAATTTGGGGCCTTTAACTTAAACTCCAAGACTATAAATTGGGAAGCAGTCAGATCGCATATGGCCCAAATAGAGTGGAGAACAGTTTTAGAGAATAAAACCACTGAAGAAATGCTAAGAACCGTGGAAGAAAAAACGCTGAGGATTTTAGAAAAATATGCTCCAAATCACAGCCAAAGGAAAGAGGAGCTGGCTTGAGAGGCAAAAGAGGAGAATATTCCGCAAAAGAAGGGGAGTGGAGGCGAAGTTAGCCAACTGCGGAGATAATGCCAGGAAAGTAATAAAAAAACTGGAGGGTATCGATAGGGAAATAATAAGCCCTGATTAAGGACCATACAGAGAGGGAAGAGGAAAAGGCGGTAGAAGCAATAAAGGAAAATCCAAAATACTTTTATAGCTATGCGAAAAGGAAAAGAAAAACGCGCACCGCTATTGGGCCCTTAAGGAAGAGAAATAATGAACTAACCGACGATCCAAAAGAAATATATGAAACAGTGAGAGCCCAGTATGAATAAGTTTTCAGTACCCCAAAAAGTGACAAAGCGATACCTGACATAAATGCATTCTTTGAAGAGAAATTGCAAGGAGAGTGTATAACAGACTTTGATTTTACCCCAGAAGATGTAGCGAGAGCTACAGGACAAATGAAACCACATTCAGCTGCAGGTCCGGACAATTGGAACGCATTATTGATTAAAAATTGTAAAAATGAAATAGCTACACCTTTATACTGGATATGGAGAAGATCCCCAGACACTGGGAAAATACCGAGCATCTTGAAAAGAGCAAAAATTGTCCCTATATAAAGGAGGGACAGAGCTCAAGCAAAGAACTATAGACCACAAGGTACAGTACTAACCCCACTCCTGTTCATTACACGCTAACAGACATAGACAGCGGAGTAAACAGCAACAGTATAGTAACATCCTTTGCAGACGATACAAAGATCAGCAGAAAAATCAGCGATGTTAAATGAAGTGGAGGTCTTGCAGAGGGACACGAACAAATATACAAATGGTCAGAAGGCAGCAACATGACATTTAACACCGAAGAATTTTCAGCGCTTGAGATATGGTAGAAGAGAAGAACTTAAACAGACTGCGTATAATGCTCCAGATAGACAGGAAATTCAGAGAAGGACGAAAGTGATCGATCTGGGGATAATAATGACCGATGATGCGAAATTTGAAACACAAAATCAGATAGCGATAAATAAAGCAAAAAGAGTCGCGGGACAGGTACTACGAACGTTCAAAAGAAGTGACAGGACAGTAATGATTCCCCTGCTAAATACACTGATTATACCAAAACTTGAATACTGCTCAGTTTTGACGTCCCCATATAAAAAGGAAGAAACTAATAAACTAGAAGAAACGCAAAAGCATTTCACAGCCAAGATTGATGGCTGCAAAGAGCTCAACTACTGGGAAAGACTACATAAACTAAATCTGTACTCCCTTGAAAGAAGAAGAGACAGGTGAATGCCAGATTAGGTCAACTGTACGCCCTTGACGATTGGTTAAGTTAAATCGTGATATTTTCGTTAAAGCTAACGAAAATATCACGACTTAACCAATCGTCATGGGCGTACAGTTGACCTAACCGAGCATTCAATTCAATTATCTGTGATAGTCTAACTTGGGTATTTTTTATTAAATTTCCGGAAAGTACCGGGTACCCAAGCTAGTATATATATATATATATATATATATATATATATATATATATATATATATATATATATATATATATATAGGGTGTCCCATAGTCCGGCATCATAGGAAAAATAACAAAAAAGGCAAAACAAAAGCTTTTATTTACAGAACGTGCTCAATATGTCCACCATTGTTTTCAATACACAAATTCAGACGTGATACCCAGTCAGCAAGCACACGGTGAATGATGTCAGGAGTAATGGTGTTACATGCCCCAATAATGCGCTGCTGCAAATGTTCAACGCTCCTAATTTTCTCTGCGTATACCAGCGCTTTCAAGTGGCCCCAGAGATAAAAATCTAGTGGCGTGAGATCCGGGCTTCTAGCTGGCCATTCCACAGGCCCTCGACGTCCTATCCAATGACCAGGGAATTGTTGGTACAGGTATTCCCTTACTTGGGTGCTGTAATGTGCAGGAGCGCCGTCTTGCTGGAACCATGTTGGGAAATTTCCTTTTTCGTTCAAGACACTGGGAAATGCTTCTTCCTTGAGCATACGTAGGTATGTGCCTCCAGTGACATGTTCATCGAAAAAGAGGGGACCTGTGATGCGATCTCTGTCGATTTACCTCACCATTTCCATAAAAAACAGCCTCGTCACTGAACAGAATGGTGGACGGGAAATTGGCATCCCGAGCATATTGTCCGTAGCCCATTCACAAATTCCATCCGCCGGTCGGGATCATCTTCGCTTAATTTCTGTAGGATCTGAAGTTTATATGGATGCCATTTGTGAGCCTGAAGAATGCGATGGATGCTACTTTTCGACACTCCTGTTTCGGCGGACAATCGCCAAAGAAACTTATTGGGACTTCTGTTAAAATGAGCCAGGATAGCAGTCGCTGTATCATCGTCAGTGGACCTCCTTGAAGGTCCACTGCGTGGTTTATCTTCTATGGATCCTGTTTCCTTAAACTTTGCAACAAGTCTGCTAACATAACTCTGTGTTATTGGCTCGCGGTCTGAATGCAGTCTGTTAAATTCAGCAGCGGCCTCTCTTTGACTCCGATTTCCTATGAGTAGAATTATCTGGATTCGTTCTTCCTTGCTCACAGACATTATGGCCTGTAGAAAGAGAAAAATATGAATTATGGTTTGTAGAAATAGAAAAATATGAATTTCTCCTATGATGCTGGACTTATGGGACACCCTGTATAGAGAGGACCGACAAGAAATAGACTAACAAGTAGACAAACAAATTTTCGTCCCCGACATCATCTTACATTCTCAGAAGAAACACGTGGTCAAGGAATTAGAAACAATGAAAACGTCTGTTTTGTCCCAAAAGTCCCGCGAAAGGCGTCTCAAGATATGGTTGGAAAGTTTCCGCGTCACGAAGGGTATATAAACGAGATTCCACCGACACACTCTTACTCGCTCATTCTCACTCACTCCTCACTCGCTCATTCTCACTCACTCATTCTCACTCACTCCTCACTCGCTCACTTGTCGCTTGTCATTTTCTCGTCTTGGTCTCCACCTTCGTCAGCAGAAACTCGTCACGTCAACCGCCCTCCGGCTTCTCGCCGGAAGAGCGGCCTGCTGTTCCTTCAAGGCTTTCGATCTATCGTCAAGTAAGACCTTCCGCCGTCAGCCTGCAGAAGCACTTCTTCGAAGCCCAGCGCCGTTTCGACTTCAGCCGGCTTCAGTCCCTCAAGCATCATCTCAACTCTACACGAAGCATCACTTGACGTAATCTATAAATCTTTCCTGCAACAAACAACACTACCGCAGTAGGCGTTTCCATTGGCCTCTTCACCACACCTCAACCGGTTACCAATCATCCTCGAGAGCACCGGCAAAGTTCAACACGTTACGAGAAAACATCCTCAAGGAGGATACAGTACGTGAATCTTCTACGAAGCTACAAGCCCAAATCACTTCACATTGGTTCAGTTTTCACCGCTTTACGAAAAGCGGCCGTCAACGAGAATCCAATAGGCCCGTTAATACTTCACCGTAAAGACCTCGACTTGCGGAACAACGGACGGTCAATTTCACCTTCAAGCTCCCACTCTACGAGAACGTTCTCGACGTGCATAACAACGGACGGCAACGACACCTCGAGTCAACAGTAATAGGTCCACCTTCAACACTTCTTCTTCAGAGGTATGCGACGTCCTGGTAAGAAGTGCATCTTTTCTAAGTAACTCGTGAAGCCTACATCAGCCTATCGCCGGACGGTAGGCTATACTCCCAAAGTGTTTTACAAATCGTTCAAACTAACTTGTTGAAACGCAGTAGGCCTATTTCCTAATCCAAGTGTCATTCCAATACCGTAATCATGTACTGTATAATCCTGCTATCATTACTAGGCCCATTCAATGTTCCATTTATGCGTAACTCTAGCCTACCTAAATGAAGGTCTAATCTATTTACAGTGTACTAAACGCACGTGCATTCTTTGTCATTACTAGGCCCATTCAGTGTTCCATTTTGCAGGCCATTAGCCTACATAAATGAATGTATTCCTTGACAATTAAGCTCTTAACCATTTCTCTTATTGGCTCAGCTCCATGTCATCTTAGTATAATATAAAGGGCGTTAAATAATTGTTATTCATTATAATTACTGTCAATCATTTGTTATTCACTGTGAACAAATAACAGATTTATTTTCTTAATTAAATACAAAACAAGGTGCTTTTTATAACCTTCCTAACCTTAACGATATTTGATTGGGTGTAATCCAAGCTGGTGACCTCGAAGCAATTCGTATCACTCAGAAATATTATAGTAGGCCTATTCCATTAGCCACCTTCAACCGGTGATACTGTAGGACAGAGCTTTCCAAACTGGTGTGTCGCGACACATTAGTGTTTTTTGTATTTTGAAAATTTTGATTTTTCTATCAACAAAATCGGCTACAAGATAAACCACCTACTGAAAAATTATCTGATATTTGATATTTGATAACAAAAATTAATTAATGTGTCGTGAAAATTGTTATGCTTAAAAAGTTTGTCGCCAACGTTAAAAGTTTGGAAAGCTCTGCTGTAGGACATCATAAATTGTTAACCCAGCCTGTCATTATAACAATCAATCATTGCATCAATTAATCTCTAGCATTAAATTATCAGCATCACCTCAAACGGTTAAAACTAGGCCCACTATATACACACACACACACACACACACACACTCGTATATCAATACATTTTAAGTTTGTATGGAATGGTGTGAATTTAATGTTTGTAATTATTCTTAGTTTGTTAAATATATTCAAACAGCATTTTAAAAAGTGAATTTACTTTTGCACCAATATACAGCAAAGGGGTCTCTATTATCTAAATAACAGCAGTTACTCTCAGTGGAACCTTTCGTTCAAAAACTCAACTTAATGGGAAGATATTTTTTCCATTTTGCCATTCTCTCAGTTGATTCGCTTGTTTAAATCCATTATGCACACAAAAGGTTTAGATAATTATAGCTATTACAATTGCGCACCAGGTAGCTATTTTGTTTGTCTGTATTTTTTCAATGACCATGTCTAAACATCCTTTGGGAAATATTCTTCCCGATGGGACAAACTTTGGAAAATGGATCTTGAACTTATTGCAATTGGGTTCGGAAGCATTCTTGCAGCAACTTTGCGGTACCGTTTCGTTGGCATTCAGAGAATCGTTAAAATGAGTTGTCCAGTCTTTGTAATTATTCACACCGCAACACTCGTATATACTCTGAATATTGTTTACGAGGTCATTTAACGTCTCATCCGGCCCGTTAAACCTGCTGAACAGCTACATCATCCCTCCTCTGATGAGAGATAAGCTTTCCATCTTATAGGTAACGACTAAAATGTAAAGTACCATTTGTATTAACAGTAAACACAACATAAGACTAGCGTAGATGTAGAGAAAAGTTGGTTTTTGAGCTAGAGATCCCACGAAACCGAAACATCCTAGTAGGAATAAAAATGCCCCGACGACAATACCAATTGTGGGTAAACTTAATAAACCTTCGTGGAGAAAGTTAATATGAAGATTACTCCAGTATGCTCCAACGCTGCAAATTACCAAGAGGATTATGCCAAAAAGCATCAGAAGATAGTTGAGAAAGTACAGAGAACATTTGCCCAAACCCAGCATTGTTGGAGGCAGTCGGAAATTATTCAAGATGTCTTTTACATGTGAAGATCAATCAAGCAGTTGTAGAAATGTTGCCCTTTTTTAATTTTTTTTTTTTTAACTCGTGGGCAACTTACGTGAACTTTTTTTTTTTTTTTTTTTTGAGCGAAAATCAAAGTCTACAGATTATCATTTAGCTCCTCCAAGATTCTGCAGAATTTGTTACGATTTTGTGAAGCTGAGAAAAGCAAGACAGTCAATAAATTTACAAGTATATCACCACCAGAAGTAATTTTGAGCTTCACGTCCGAAGCCAGTGTAGTGGGTCGAAATTTGTGAAGTTACATTCAAATTCTAAGAAACTTTCTACAAATCCATCGGCCCCGGGATCGAGACACGGCGACGGCAGACGGCGCGCAGCAAAACCCAGCTGTTCATCCTTCCACACAAAAAAAATTGGTTGGTAGATAAATGGGTACCCTGGTTAGCTTAGTGGTTAAGACGCTGGACTGCTGATCGGGAGGTCGTGAGACCGAGTCCGGGCGAGGACTTTGTAATTTCTGAACGCCCGTGATGGGGCGTGGTTCAGATTCCACGTTAAACTGTAGGTCTAAGGTGGAGAGGCAAGCTTTACCTTCGCCAGAATGAACAATTCGGGTGGAAGCAAAACCTAGGTTATATATATATATATACACACATATGGAACTTTTCTCTTGTATGGGCACCAACCAAACTAAATTTGCGTTTGCATTATGATTAAGAAAGTATATTTCAGTAAATTCATTGTTTTAAGGTGAAAAAAATTATTTTTATTCACGAATTAGGTTAGGTATGACCAATAATAATGATATAATGTAATGTTCCTTTTATGCTTTAAAAGTGTCACGAATGTATATAGCCTAGGCCCTAGGTCTTTGCGCGAACTAAGAATAAGATGGCCTTATAGACTACGTCCAATTTTCAACGCAAATTATCGTCAAATTTTTGAAGAAACGACAAATTTTTTGTTTTTATGTTCAGAGCTGTTAAATTAAATAAATTAAATTTCTCCTATTCAAAATGTACTCATTATTAATAAAAAGTTAAAATAAGTTTAAAAATATTAATTTCTTTCATTTCAATGGTGCCCATAGAACGAAAAAGGTAACACACACACACACACACACACCTTTTACCTATTTCTATATAATATTTCTTTTCCTCTCTTTTAAAATAGTTTTATTTATAATAGTCGAACCACTAAAATTTTAGCGAAATTTTTCCAAAATATTTTGACACACTCGAGTTTTTTATTGATTGATTGATGCGTTACAACTAATTCGAGTGCCTCCACTCGAAAAAAAATGTAATATATATATATATATATATATATATATATATATATATATATATATATACACAGGGTGTCCCTAAAGTCTGGACACATAGGAAATATCACTAACTATAACTAACTATATGTTATTATTATTATTATTATTATTATTATTATCTTAAATTCATGCAACTGAGGCCTAAGGTAGGCCCACATCGAATCAGCAACCCTGAGGTAGGACCAAATAGGACCTCCAAGTCCATAAGTTATGGACTTGGAGGTCCTATTTGGTCCTACCTCAGGGTTGCTGATTCGATGTGGGCCTACCTTAGGCCTCAGTTGCATGAATTTAAGATAATAATAATAATAATAATAATAACATATAGTTAGTTATAGTTAGTGATATTTCCTATGTGTCCAGACTTTAGGGACACCCTGTATATTACGACACTTTTGCGAAATCACCCTTTTTGCAAAAGGGTTAAAGTCGTGATATTTTCGTGAAACAACGAAAATATCATGACTTAACCTAACCAATCGTCAAGGACGGACAGTTGACCTAACCGGGCATTAAATTAACCTAAATCAACTGTCCGCCCTTGACGATTGGTTAGGTTAAGTCATGATATTTTCGTTGTTTAACGAAAACATCACGCAAAAAGGCCGATTTCGCGTGAAGGCCGTAACATATATAAGGTGCTTCAAAAAAATGTTACCACTTGTATGGCGCTAATATGGAAATGGGAAATGTCTCAAGCAGTTAACGAGGCATTTCAACGATTCAGAAATTGTGTTGTTACTCATGACGAGCATGTTGAAATCTATGGATAAATTTATGAACAGTAAATATAGGCCTACACGGTATTGAAATACATTTTTTGAAGCACTCCTATACTAAGTGGTAGCAGTTTTTGGAGCACCCTGTATATATATAATATATATATATATATATATATATATATATATATAGGCCTATGCGACGGCAGGTCCGCTATAATATGTAAAGTAAAAATGGAATGAAATGTTATGGGTCACCAATTTGGCTTTTCAACCAAATAAACAATATTTAATGAAGATAAAAATGAGTTTGTAGTTTTCGTTTAATTATGATTAGAAAAATAAATGAATTATTTGTTTACAGTGATTAACATTTATTTATATGGAATATGTGCATTATTGTGCAATATTACAATGAAATGATTCTTGACAATAAGGAATGATTTTATACAGTATAAGAGTTAAATACTACAATAATGACAAGAAACAATAATTAAGATAATGAGATATACGGTATTGAACACACAACAGTAATAAACGAGTAATAACGGAGGTAATAACAATTTGGTATTAGTACAGTAATGAATTAGGCCTAACTGCTGTCGTAATGGTGAGTTGGATTGAACCTATTCGGTTAGGCTGAGAGTATATTGAGTTTGTAGCCTACGCAGTAGTAGTTTAGCACGACGGAATAAACGGTAGGCCAAATGAGCTGGTAGCCTATGTGAAGTTTATAGACCCGTTTTTCGATGAGGGTAACTCTGAAGACGGAAGGGCCTACGAGCCTGTCTGAATGACGAAAATACTCGTTGGAGGGAAATGAAGATTCGAGGGTCGAAATGGATAAATGTTGAGTGAGGCAAAGGCCGGACGGATGACGGCGATTGAGTCTTCTAGAAGCGAGGTTCCTTCTGGCGGGAGGTGAAATAGTAGTAGGTGGAAGAGATGGCTGCCCAAACTGTCACTCCTGGTAGGTTAACGTCTTTTTCCAAGATAACATGTGGGTTAACATCGCTCCAGTACACACAATTATGGCGATTGATATGCCCGTTCAATTTGAATGTTGCCTCATCTGACCACCATATCTTATCAAGAAAGGTCTCATTTTCATTGACTTTATTCAGGAAATTTTCGCAAAACTCTAATCGTCTATCTGCATCTCCATCATGCAAGCTCTGTAACACGCGAGGGATGTAAGGCTTCATCTTGTTCTTCTTTAAGAGTCTACGGACACTTCTGTCACTGATACCCAACTCTGTAGAAAGACGTCTACTGGATTTTTGAGGAGTGTGCAACAATGATTCTCTAATTCATCGGACTTTTCTAAGGTTGTTGCTGAAACTGGCCTCCCTCATCTTGTGGCATCACTTACGCTTCCGGTTCTTTCAAATTTCCTAATTAGACTTGTGATATTGCGGCTCTGCACTTGTCGAATGTTAAATTCTTCTGATAACAAACGAGCGGCTTTAGCTCCATTGTATTGTTTTGGTAATAATGTTTAACTGCTTTCACTCTTTGTTCTCTCGTCAATCGCAAGGCCATATTTATTCAGAATTTCTGTAAAAATAAAAGAAACAAAATGATACAATATAAAACTAAAAAATTATACTGTATAAAACTATAAAGATACAATTATTAAAAGGGCGTTACTTTTGCCGCACCCGGTATAATATATATATATATATATATATATTGATATAATATATATATATATATATTAGTCATTTGCATTCATAATTTAAGTGGTCTGAAGATTTAAATATCTTTTCACAAAGAGCACCATTCCACCCATACGCCCATTTCAGGATACAAGCAGCTCGCAACAGCATTGTCAAACAAAATTGAGGGGGCGCGCGTCTAAGGTACCTAAGCGCCACCACAGGCGAAAACGTGTTTTTGATGGATATCACTATTTTCACCCTTCCTCTATCGCGTGGTTTGGGTTATAATGACCTTACGACACTAGAAATATGGTTGAAAATCTTATGAAGCGAACTACTTTTTTCACCTCCATCGCCAGCCAAAAGTTCACCCAAAGTTCGATATAATAAGAAAATCAACAAATTAAAAAAATATATATAAAATATAAAATATGAAAATCTATTCCAAAATCTCATCAACATCTTCATTAGCATACTTAGAACTCTAATTTAGCCAAATATGAACGTTCTAGCTCAATTAATAACAGATACTATTGCCAGAATATTGCTGCACTTTGGAGGCGATTTCTGACGAATTTTAATTTTGGCGCTTGGGTACCTTAAGACGCGGGACCCCTCAAATATGGAAGCAAAGTACTGTACTGACGAAGCTTTTGTACGTGCCATCACCACTGAAAGCAACAATGCTCTTTGTTAGTCTAGTCCAAAGAAAATCCATATTCGTATTCGGTTTATCGCAATTTTTGTTAATTTACTGTATATTGCAGACACGCTCACTTATCACTCCTGGTTCATGATTCTTCAGGAGCAAGTTTGCATTTTCTCCCTAAGGCAGCACAAATTTACCCCTATCAATCAGTTATACTCGTACTGCTTTAGGCTTGCTCTACACAAACTGGACTAAAAACACAAGTATCCGCAACCGCAAACCGTCTGTATCTAGTTTAGAATAATATTTTTGTATGTACAGGGTGTCCCAGAATTAACTATCTATTTCAATGAAATCGGACAAATTTAATAAAAACTGACATAATTTTGTGTTTATTACTAAATTATGATACAAAAAACAAATAGATTTATAACTCATAAGTCAAAACTTTATGAGAAGTTTCAACATGTGCACCGTCTGTATCTCTGCAAATTCAAATCTATCCTCAGCGCTGCGAAACACATTTTGAAGCATTCAGGTGTTATCTCCCCACTGCCAACTGGATGCGTTCTTTAAGTTCAGCTAAACTATTGATCTTTTGGCGATAAATCTTTGTTTTTATGAAACCCCATGCAAAGAAATCCAGGGGTGTCAAATCCGGAAGCGCGGAGGCCAAGGTCGAGGTCCTCCACGTCCAATCCACCGATTCGGAAGGCGTCTGTTGAGGTATTCTCGAACAATTAGAGCATAATGACATGGTGCTCCATCTTGTTGAAACACAACATTATCAAGAATGCCATCATCAAGAAGCTGTGGTTCGAGAAACTGCTGAAGCATATCAAGGTAGACGGTACCTGTTACAGTTGCTTCCGCAAAGAAGAATGGGCCATAAATTTTGGATTTGGTCATTCCAAGCCACAGTTAACTTTTGGAGAGTCTCTTTGCCATTCTATGACTTCAGACGGTCTTTCATGGACCATACGACAGTTGTGTCGATTGACTTACCACACGTGTGGAAAGTCGCCTCATCACTGAATAAGATGTTATCCAATAAACTTTCATTTTCGATTTGATCCACAATTTTGCACACCTTGCTGCTCGATTTGGATAATCCTCTTCATTTAGGGCATGCAGTACTTGAATGTGATAAGCCTTTTTCATCAGTGTCGAACGCAAGATTCTATGACTGTTGTCTTGGATATGTTGAGTCTTCGACCGGCCTCCCTAACCGAAGTTGTTGGTTCATCCTCAAACAATTGTCGTACCTGTTCGGTACTGTTACGTGCTGTCCTTGGCGTCCTCTTCCCACCTCGTCGTGTACGGATCCAGTTCTTTTAAATTTGTTCACAAGTTCACGAATCGCTTTGTCTGTAGGACCGGTTCTGTGGAATCCTCTTGTAAATTTTTCTCTGATTTCATTACATTGCATTCCTTTGATACGGGATGTTACAACAAAGATGCGTTCTTGTGTATTCATTATTAATAGGGTTCTGAAGAGAATGAAAATAAAACTGAAAAAATTATGAAAATAAAATTATGAAAAAAATTTAGAAATTTATACAATTTTTAACACACATTAAACATGATAAACATAAATAAAAGTGTGTTTTTAAAAATTTGTCCGATTTCATTGAAATAGATAGTTAATTCTGGGACACCCTGTATATCTGTAGACTCAACATGGAAAAACGATGTATTTGTAAACTCATACAGAATAGAATTTAAAGAACACCACGTCTTAAGGTAGAATAATCCCCCCCCCCCATCAAAAAAAAAAAAAAATCCAAACCCTCAATAAAATTCAAAACACCTTTAATACTTACTTTTTCCCCTATTTTGTAGTTACAATTTCAAGATTTCTTCAGTATACCTCTCTTGATAATCCAATTTAATTTTCCATATATATATATATATATATATACATTATAAGTCCGGCATACTAGGAGAAATTCATATTTTTCTATTTCTACAAACCATAATTCATATTTTTCTCTTTCTACAGGCCATAATGTCTGTGAGCAAGGAAAACGAATTCAGATAATTCTACTCATAGGAAATCGGAGTCAAAGAGAGGCCGCTGCTGAATTAACAGACTGCATCCAGCCCGCGAGCCAGTAACACAGAGTTGTGTTAGCAGACTTGTTGCAAAGTTTAAGGAAACAGGATCCATAGAAGATAAACTGCGCAGTGGACCTTCAAGGAGGTCCACTGACGATGATACAGCGACTTCTATCTTGGCTCATTTTAACAGAAGTCCCAATAAGTCTCTTCGGCGATTGTCCGCCGAGACAGGAGTGTCGAAAAGTAGCATCCATCGCATTCTCAGGCTCACAAATGGCATCCATATAAACTTCAGATCCTACAGAAATTAAGCGAAGATGATCCAGACTGGCGGATGGAATTTTGTGAATGGGTCTACGGAACAAACAATGGTGGACATATTGAGCACGTTCGTAATAAAGCTTTTGTTTTGCCTTTTTTATTATTTTTCCTATGATGCCGGACTTATGGGACACCTGTATATATATATATATATATATATATATATATATATATAATATTATATATATATATATATATATTATGTGTGTGTGTGTTCTTAATTATTGGCAAACTGTATTTGTAAAAGTATTGCATACTATATTCTGAGCTAGAGACAACCAATTACTTTGGTAGCGAAAAACAAAAGATAAAAAATAATCCTTGTTTGCATTCAGGTTAGGACACGCGTCCAAGTAATAAACAAAAGCCATGTATTGTAGTTATGTAATATATGAGAATATATGTACGTATATTAATACCAAGTCATTTGCATTGAGAACAATTTGGGTTTTTGTATTTTTTGGAAACGCTACAAAAATGAATGACTGACTCTTAATAATGGTATTTTTAAACAAGAGCAACAGACCTTATTCCTCTTCAGTATTACGTAGTTGCATTATCTAGAAACCCTTTACCGATCTCAATTGGGTGGGCACGACGCCTGAGCTCGATGCTGGAGACGTTCACATTAGTTGTACACGCATTGTACTACCCCTCCTCCCATAATAACTTTGAAGAAATGTAAAATTTTAGGACTTTTGCCCAAGTTTTCTGAATAAATAATGTGTGTGTGTGTACACACACACACACACACACACACACACACACACACCACAATATAATATATATATATATATATATATATATATATATGCAAATAACTGCAATGACCGCGCAGTATATAATGAATAGAAACGACATAAGTTTAAGGAACGTTTCTGCACACGAGGGAGTTTAAAAAGTCGCACTACACTTGGAAAAACTTCCAGCTGCAGTGCGACTTTTTGAACACCCTGTATATATATATATATATATATATATATATATTTTTTTTTTTTTTTTTTTTTTTTTTTTTAAGTTCGGGAACCCGAAAGAACGATTCGCCTCTATTTAAAAGGGCATATCTCGGCGGAAAAAACAAAGAAAAAGTGAGAGGAAAGACAGAGGAAAAAGAAAGGGTGGAGGGGACAGTCGAAGTGGAAAAAAGACCAAGGACTGCAGGGTCGAGCCCCATCATCCTTGGGTGCTAGGGCCGGGAGGGCGCACGTGAAACCTCCAGGAACAAGCACGTACAAACGAGCACAAAGAGCACTCAAAAGCACGAGCTTAGAACCCCCTTGCGGGGTGCATATATATATATATATATATATATATATATATATATATAGATATATATCGCCATTTATAGGATTTCTTATGGCAATATTGACATTTGCCTCGAACAATTGACATTTCCGCAAGGATGACTTGAAATAATTTTTGTAGCTGCGTTGACTTTGAAAATTAACTTTTTGTTCATAAAGTAATACACGTTTGGAAAGTTCCAATTTACTTTTCGTGTTATAACTTCACGAGAAATAAAACAGGAATTTTGACTGCAAATTTAAAAATTTACATTTTGTTACTTCGTCGATTTCCATCCAATTAAATTTCAAGGTTTGATCAGATTTTGACTAAAGGACAGAGGTGAGAGGTTTCACCAAAGAACAACTGTATTTGTTCGCACGAATGATGAATATATTAATAATAAAGTCAATATTGTTTATAAATCCAGGTTTTTTTTATATTATAATTAGTTTCAGTGAAAATTTTAATCAGTTCCTTCCAAAATTTCCATTAATGGATTGTGTGCGAGACGTCTCAGCGAAAGAAGGACTGAAAATGGTTTGTGACAACGCCTGCTTGTTTGGAATGAGTTTTTCCTTATAGCAATAGGAGCAATGTTGATAGGGGTCTCGGGCTTTAGTTTACAATGGTTAATCTTTTACGAGGACATTCTTCAATCCGAGTTATTCGCCTTGCCGATGTGTCTTATGTTCATCGGAATTCTGGGAACGCTTCTCGGGATCCTTGGAATGATCAGTTCTTTGATAACGAAACCTCCTCTTCTCATTGCCTATGCGTCACTGATGCTGGTTTTCTTCGTTAGTGAATTGGTAACTGAAGTGGCTGTTGTCGCTTACGAGCGAGAAGCCGAATCGGTAATCAAAAGAAATATGGAGAGTTTCTTCAGTCAATATGGAAATTCAGTCCCAAACTAAAATTTTGATTGATGATGTCCAAGTAACTTTTCAATGCTGCGGGGTTCACTCTTACAGGGACTGGATGTTGGTTTCGGATGAAAAAGAAAACAAATCGGCTTTCCCTTTGAGTTGTTGCGCGGACCAATCTGTTCCAAACTGCAACATCATTCCGGGCGACCCACGTTACTTTGTCCCGATTAGCATCTTCAGGAAAGGATGTTACGAAGCATTTTTGAACAGCTTCAAAGAGACGGAACCCTTCATTTTAATCACAGTTTTTAGTCATGATGACGCTACAAATCTCTTGCATCATTTCAGCGTTCAAAACTGCGCATAGATATCTGCAAATTTGAATAAGTCAACTGTTACCGCTATTTACGTGATATAAATAAATATTAAGAAATTTAAGTGTGTTGTATATTTTGCGTTTTGTGGGAAAAAAAAATGTATATATATATATATTACCCCTCAGATAACGTGTTTTGAAAATAACCTCTGATGAATATTTTACAAAATATTGACAATATGTGAAAATCATTTGTCATGATATCTTTCTGGACCTTTTCTTAAATTATTTTCTTTTCTAATGTAATAAAAAAAAGTAACGGACGTCATCAATGTAAAGAAATTAGTATTCAGTAAATTTACTAATGCAAGAAAATCCTTAAAGCTAGCTAACTACTGTAGGCCTTATGAGCTGTATGATAGGAAATATTTTTACTTTTATTTTTGTCCATATCGACATTTTCCTGCATTTCATTTTTAGATTTCTAGCACACACACACACACACACACACACACTCACTTTTTTTTATTTATATATTATGTATGTATGTTCCCCAAAAATGCGACAACCTTTTTAACCGGCCTAACAAAGCCACAGTTCGAATAATAACTAAATGAAACATAAATCATATTAAACCATTCATACAGGGTGATCAAAAAGTCGATGTGCACCTATATTACTCTGAGAGACAAAGTGCATACATACAAGAAGTTACAATTATACGATATCGTGCAATTTGTGTACTGTAATATTGCACGATATTGTATAATTTTTTATTAAAATATCTAACTTCTTGTGTAACGGTTCAGAATAGAGGCGCCACCTCAATTTTGTTTTTTCCACCAAAAAAAGCTAAAACCATTGGTTTCCTGTTGTTAGGATGAATGTGACCATCGCCATTACAGTAAATTATTGCTTAGTCATTTCACTCCCCACCCCTCCTACAATCTGGGGGACCACCGTGGGAACCGGAGGTTTGGGTGGGGGAACACAGCACAAGCAACAATTTACTGTAACAGCGATGGTCAGATTTATCCTAAACAACAGGAAACCAATGGTTTTAGCATGTTTTGGAGGAAAAAAACATTTTTTACACATCAAATAGTAGTAGAGGATTCATAAAAATGTGCAAATAAATTTTAACCTAACCTAAGTTAACGAGGGGGGGCGCAGCCCCCCTCGATCCCCCTTATCATGATTGTAGGCCTTACCTTACTGTGGTGGATAAAGGTCAGCGGCGGCCAGCAGAAATTCATGAAACCGCTGAGGAACTCGAGGGAATCTCCTGACAAATAATGCCATAGCAAGGTATCCATCGTAGTGCTCTTCCTTGCGTCCGAATCGTGAATCCTTGCCCGTGCGTCTCGCCAGCTACGTTCTGTATTTTGAGTGTTGGCACCTGTTTCTGGGTCCACAAAAATTCCTGCTATGATTCACGGTTTCGTGTTCATATCCCTTCGACCGAGATGGATGAATACGAGGCCCAACAGTCTGAAATGATTTTTCCCGGGCGCAATCCACTCCTTTATTTTCGCAATAAGAGTTTCGCTAGTGCGATCTGGAACCGGAACCATAAATAGTTTTTTCGAGTCACGTTCGAACCCCCCAAAAACCCACACACACAGGGTTGCCAGATTGGGCTACTTCTGAAAGGTATTGGCGACTTCTTTTGTAATTTGGGCTACTTGCTACTTTTTGGGCTACTTCAAAAACTTTTTGGGCTACCTATTATGATTATCTGCTACTTTTCTATGTTTCAGGCGGAAGTTTTTGATTTGTGAGATAATATATTTTCAGACAAATCTCACTTAGGGAAATGGCCATTTTTTGCTGGCGTATTTTTTAATATACAGACTTTATCAGTTATTGTTTGTTTGTCGAAAGATTAAATTTACTTTTTCGGAAAGAAACGGCAGATCATTTGTAGTATCCTCGATGAATTATGCAGTTTTACACTGTCGATGCTTAGAAGAATCTTGCATTCTAACTACGTGAATCTTGAAGTAAACCTAGGAATTGAGTTGAAGTACTTGCCGTGCGAACAACTTGACTTTGGATATGAATTTTCTGCCCTTTTTAAGAGTAAGCTGACATTAAAAGAAATTTCTCAAGAACAAGCTACCACAGTACAAAATCGTGTCTAAATTTTTTAAAAAGGGCATGCAAAGAACTTTTGGCTCGTATCCCCGAAAACATTGAAACCCTTAAAAAATTAAAAATATTTCCCCAAACATTTGCTTAAGTCATACTCGCCCATCTTTTTCGGCTCTTCCATTAGCTTTCGCTGATCAATCTCAGATCGGAGAAATAGAAACAGTGGCGCAAACTATAACTCTTGATTGGGCAATAATTTTTTCCGGAGAAATCCTACTGATGGGTCTATATTTGGAGCAAGGCAGCGACAATAAAAAATGTAGCAGGTGAACTGTACTACCGGAATTGTCAAAGTTTGCATTAACTGCCAATAGCTTACCGATAAGTAATGCCACAGTTGAAAGGGTGTTCTCAAGGGTAACATCAACCAAAAACTAAACTACGAAAATCGGATGGGGCTGAATCTCCTTTCTTCAATTCTAAGACTCAAAATGACACTAGAGGAACAAAATATTTGCTGCTTCAATTTTTACTCCTACTGAAGCCATGCTGCACTATATTACAAGCATATATGAAAAAGACATAGTGAAGAGGACGAAGAAATACTCAGCACTTTGGAATTTTAATTTCAAAAAGTAAAGAACCCTATAAATATAAAAGTAAGTAAATTAAATCCATAATAATCGCATTATCTGTATTTGTTGACATTTTATAAAATAAATTCTAGATTGGGCTACTTTTCTGACAAAATTGGCTACTTTTTCGAAATTTTATGCTACTTTTTTATGAAATTATCTGGCAACCCTGCACACACATTCAATAACACGTCCTCTATTGTACTTCCGTTTGCCAAACTCGCTCGTCTATTTCGACAAATCTTTCCGGACCACTAGTTTTTCTGCGTTCTTTTCGCAGTAATGAATTACCACTTCCCGAGCAAACACTATCGCAGGACGAACAACAGAGGTAACTTTTATTAATTTGTGGTCCGCCAAGTAATTTAATTAGTTTCGTCCGATCCGCCAACACGGCCGCGAGCTCTACTAGCGTCACCGCAACAGCCGTCACAGACCAAAGCAATTTTCAAACTGAAGTTGAATGAACGTAGTAGGGTTGCCAACTCAAAATTTCTAGATCATACCCAAAAAGCACTGAAGTAGCTATATATATTTTTTCGTAATTTTCTAACTTCGTTTTTTACTATGCGACACATGCAATCAACGTATTTTAATGAGGGAAACAACTTGTCTTTATGTATTTTTCGAAATTTTGCTTAATTAAGTGCGCCCGTATTCTGAACCATTACCCTTCTGGTATGTATGACTTTTGTGTCTCAGAGTAATATAGGTGCACATCGACTTTTTGATCACCCGTATTTTCCTTAATGTGAGAGGTTAGTTTATTTAATCGGGTGAGTTGTATTTTTACAAATTCAACGTGAACAATACTCGTTAATAAATAAAGTTGACAAAACGAAAGTAAAAAAAAGTGCCAAATTCATGTCACTGAATAGTCAAATTGTAATTTTACAATCGACTTAGGATCACCCGTCGATTCAGGGAAGGCCTAGGCTAGGACTAGGTTAAGCCGGGCATTGTTGATGCTCATCAGTACGTACGCCTTCACCTGAATCTAGACGGTATTGTCGACACGGCAATCCATTTTGATTTGGGCAACGAGCAAAGGAAGTTTGTTAATTCTGTTATTTTATGCGAGTTGTTGTGGCATGGTTAACTGAGGAAGACAAAATTGCTATGAAACTTCTTCAGAAGGAAAAAGACTTCATTGCTAAAAGAGGAGTAAAACTACTGACAACTAATATATATATATATATATACATACTAATGAAATAGTATTGGACTAGCAAGGTCGGCGCTACGCGCCG
>JAJOZX010007959.1:165000-181532 GCA_023014485.1 Bathynomus jamesi | reverse complement strand
ATAAGCAAAACAACCACAGGAAAAGGAAACACAAAGTCCGAGCGCTTTCGTGATATATTCACATTCAAGGAGCAGAAAATAGACAGAGATTACAAAGTAAATGAGTTAAATAGACACGCAAAAAATTCACAATCGGCACCTCAAATTAAAGGCCTTAAAGCCCTCTAAAGATTTTTTCAATTGATAACATAATCTGTAGGCTGCTAAATTACTAAATATGTATATAGATGAAATTAGATAAAAAAAAAAAAACAACACACGAGAACAAAAATTATTATAATGGTTATTAACACTAATATTAATTAAAGCAGGCAATTAATTGGCAAGAATTTAATGAAAAACAAATAGATAACGTAGATACAAATAGATAACATAATCTGTAGGCTGCTAAATTACTAAATATAAAAATACTATACAGATGAAATTAGACAAAACACCAGTACAGAAAAACAAAATTATTAGGATCAAATGTAGAATTCGGACCCCAGCCTTCTTTAGTTAGCTTTATAAGGCTAACTAACGAAAATATCATGACCTAACCTAACCAATCGTCAAGGGCGTACAGTTAACCTATCGATTGGTTAGGTTAGGTCGTGATATTTTCGTTAGATAACCTTATAAAGCTAACTAAAGAAGGTTGGGGTCCGAATTCTACATTTGATCCAATTATTATAATGGTTATTAACACTAATATTTAATTAAAGCAGGAAATTAAATGGCCAGAAATTAATGAAAACAAAGGGAATGGTGCCATCGTCTTACAGAATATTACAAATTTTTTTTCTACAAACAGTCTGGAAAAGTTGTTTTCCCAAAAGCAACAAAGTTGAAAAGTCCAATAAACCCCCCAGCAACCAAAGATTATACACGAAAGAAATATTACAATTAAAATAGACACATAAGAATGTTAACAGTTCTTACACTAATATTTATTTATTTAACCAGGGCAAACCATTAAGGGGGCAAGAATGCAGTCAAGAAAACAGTAGGCCCTTCGCCAGCTTTCTGACAATGCACGAATCTAATTTTACAACCCAGGACTAATATTAAGGACCAAATCCGCATTATTCTTGATCACACTTGATTCCAGTATATTTCTGCTAACAATAGATTTACTAAACCTTAATTTGGAAGCATTTTTCCAATCAATGGGGATTAGTATCTCTTACGTGAATGAAAATGGCGTTAGATTCCTGGCCACTTCTTATACTGTATTGATGCTGTTTAATACGTAACTCAAGGGTCTTACCAGTTTGGCCAATGTAAAATTTAATACATATTGTGCAAGGGATTTTATATACTATACACAACCATGTTCACTTAACGGGGAGTTCTTAATCAATGAATTCTTAATTACATCTAAATTTTTGAACGCAATATTTACGTTAAAAGTCCTCAGCAGATTCGGCAGATCAAGGAAATTTTCTCTGAATCGTAACACTAAAACATTTTTTGTGTTATAAGGAATCTTATCCTTTACTTCGTAGAAGGTTTTCTTTGCCATTTTTAAGGACTTATCTATGCAGTTCTTTGGGTATTTTAAATCAAAAATTTTGTATATTTTACTAATTTCGTCGTCAATGAACTCTGGGCTACAAATTCGTAGACCTCTTAGGAACAAAGTAGAAAGAACGGATCGTTTTACATTAATGTGGTGATCAGAATAATATGTATATAGGAACAATTATTAGTGGGTTTTCTGTAAATATTGTACTTAAACTTTTTTCCAGACCTATATATTAAAACATCTAAAAAAGGGATCGAAGAATCTTTTTCTATTTCAACTGTAAAATTGATAGAGGGAGTTAAATTATTAAGTTTGGGTAAGAATTCATTGAGATTTAAAGTCACTGGCCAAAGACAAAGAACATCATCTACATATCTAAACCATGGAACATAATTTGGCAGAATCTTCCTTAATAACTTACTTTCAAAAAACTCCATATATAAGTTACTCAAAATGGGGGAAGAGGAGAGAGGGTTTCCCATCGCCATACCAAATTTCTGCCTAAAATATTCATTATTGAACACAATTTTGAGTCTACTATGCACAGCTTAATTAATTCTATAATTGTAGCCACAGGTAATGGCAAATTATGCTTAACCAATTCTTCCGAAAGAAACACTAACAGATCCTCCACCGGGACTCTTGTAAATAAAGCGGTAACATCAAAGCTTACCAATCTAAAATTGTAATTGACACTGATACTATTTAATTTTTCCACCAGGTCTACATTATTATTTATGTGTGATTGTGAAATTGTGCCAAGGAGAGGATTAAGAATGAAGACAAGCCATTTGGATAGCTTATATGAGATAGATCCTATAGAACTAACAATAGGCCTTGCAGGATTATTTGGCTTATGAGTTTTAATCAGGCCATACATATAGGGTAATGACGGTGAAGTACTCAAAAACTGTTTAAGTAGCCTTTCATTCCCCTTCAAAAGTTGTTTAATTTTCTTGTTAAATGCACTGTTCACAGTTTCAAGGGGATTGTTCCTTAATTTCACGTAAGTGTCCGCATCATTCAAAAGATCATATATTTTTCCTTGATAAACGTCTTTATTGAGGATCACTAAGGCATTTGATTTATCAGCTTTGGTTATACGGTATGTAGATTCTGATCTTTTCTTAAAGCTTCATAAGAGTCGAAAAACCTCTGTGGGCAATTTGGAATAGAGGGTTTAGACATGGCACTATATACTATACCTTTACAAATATTCACATCCTCTATAGGTAAATCATTATATTTTTCTAAATTACAGAAAGCCTTAGCTATTTCTACATAGTCCACCTCCTTTTTAGCTGTTGAAAAATTTATTCCATATCCAAGAGCCGTAACCATATTTTTTTTAACACTTTATCTGATAAATTTATCACAAATCCGGGGTTAGCATCCTTAGTCCAATCACTTCTTTCAATTAAAATTTGTAATTTAATATCCAGTTTCCTTTCCACTACACTACATTCTCGTCTAAGTTTGTTATAACAATAGTCCAGTAACCGTTGTTTCCATTCAGGTGGAATTGCCATATCAAAACTATATCTTCTCGCCCTAGTAACTTTAAAAGTTTCTTCGACTTCAATCTTAGTAATTTCTATATGCTTCTGCAACACTATTCTCTGGAATTCATCGAAGGGGCGTTCTCTCAAATTCGAAAGTCTATTAGGGAGTAAAGAGGTGGGGAGAACTTGTTCACTTAGACATCTTCTTAGAAATATCAGGTGAACCTTTCGCTTGTGTGACTTAACTAAAGAAGAACAAAAAGTAGAAACAAACAGTGCTAGGCCAGGAAGAGCAAAGAGAAGGTCTCGAAGTGGCGCGTGGTATCCATTATGCACTAAAATCACAAAATAAAACGTGATCTTATTAATAAGCAAACAACCACAGGGAAAAGGAAACACAAAGTCCGAGCGCTTTCGTGATATATTCACATTATCAAGGAGGAACAGAAAATAGACAGAGATTACAAAGTAAATGAGTTAAATAGACAAGCAAAAAATTCACAATCGGCACCTCAAATTAAAGGCCTTAAAGCCCTCTAAAGATTTTTTCAATTGATAACATAATCTGTAGGCTGCTAAATTACTAAATATATATATAGATGAAATTAGAAAAAAAAAAAAAAAAAAAAAAAAACAGAGAACAAAAATTATTATAATGGTTATTAACACTAATATTTAATTAAAGCAGGCAATTAATTGGCAAGAATTTAATGAAAAACAAATAGATAACGTAGATAACAAATATGATCTTTTGAATGATGCGGACACTTACGTGAAATTAAGGAACAATCCCCTTGAAACTGTGAACAGTGCATTTAACAAGAAAATTAAACAACTTTTGAAGGGGAATGAAAGGCTACTTAAACAGTTTTTGAGTACTTCACCGTCATTACCCTATATGTATGGCCTGATTAAAACTCATAAGCCAAATAATCCTGCAAGGCCTATTGTTAGTTCTATAGGATCTATCTCATATAAGCTATCCAAATGGCTTGTCTCCATTCTTAATCCTCTCCTTGGCACAATTTCACAATCACATAAATAATAATGTAGACCTGGTGGAAAAATTAAATAGTATCAGTGTCAATTACAATTTTAGATTGGTAAGCTTTGATGTTACCGCTTTATTTACAAGAGTCCCGGTGGAGGATCTATTAGTGTTTCTTTCGGAAGAATTGGTTAAGCTTAATTTGCCATTACCTGTGGCTACAATTATAGAATTAATTAAGCTGTGCATAGTAGACTCAAAATTTGTGTTCAATAATGAATATTTTAGGCAGAAATTTGGTATGGCGATGGGAAACCCTCTCTCCCCCATTTTGAGTAACTTATATATGGAGTTTTTTGAAAGTAAGTTATTAAGGAAGATTCTGCCAAATTATGTTCCATGGTTTAGATATGTAGATGATGTTCTTTGTCTTTGGCCAGTGACTTTAAATCTCAATGAATTCTTACCCAAACTTAATAATTTAACTCCCTCTATCAATTTTACAGTTGAAATAGAAAAGATTCTTCGATCCCTTTTTTAGATGTTTTAATATATAGGTCTGGAAAAAAGTTTAAGTACAATATTTACAGAAAACCCACTAATAATTGTTCCTATATACATTATTATTCTGATCACCACATTAATGTAAAACGATCCGTTCTTTCTACTTTGTTCCTAAGAGGTCTACGAATTTGTAGCCCAGAGTTCATTGACGACGAAATTAGTAAAATATACAAAATTGCTTTTGATTTAAAATACCCAAAGAACTGCATAGATAAGTCCTTAAAAATGGCAAAGAAAACCTTCTACGAAGTAAAGGATAAGATTCCTTATAACACAAAAAATGTTTTAGTGTTACGATTCAGAGAAAATTTCCTTGATCTGCCGAATCTGCTGAGGACTTTTAACGTAAATATTGCGTTCAAAAATTTAGATGTAATTAAGAATTCATTGATTAAGAAATCCCCGTTAAGTGAACATGGTTGTGTATAGTATATAAAATCCCTTGCACAATATGTAATAAATTTTACATTGGCCAAACTGGTAAGACCCTTGAGTTACGTATTAAACAGCATCAATACAGTATAAGAAGTGGCCAGGAATCTAACGCCATTTTCATTCACGTAAGAGATACTAATCATCCCATTGATTGGAAAAATGCTTCCAAATTAAGGTTTAGTAAATCTATTGTTAGCAGAAATATACTGGAATCAAGTGTGATCAAGAATAATGCGGATTTGGTCCTTAATATTAGTCCTGGGTTGTATAAATTAGATTCGTGCATTGTCAGAAAGCTGGCGAAGGGCCTACTGTTTTCTTGACTGCATTCTTGCCCCCTTAATGGTTTGCCCTGGTTAAATAAATAAATATTAGTGTAAGAACTGTTAACATTCTTATGTGTCTATTTTAATTGTAATATTTCTTTCATGTATAATCTTTGGTTGCTGGGGGGTTTATTGGACTTTTCAACTTTGTTGCTTTTGGGAAAACAACTTTTCCACTCTTTGTAGAAAAAAAAATTTATAATATTCTGTAAGACGATGGCACCATTCCCTTTGTTTTCATTAATTTCTGGCCATTTAATTTCCTGCTTTAATTAAATATTAGTGTTAATAACCATTATAATAATTGGATCAAATGTAGAATTCGAACCCCAGCCTTCTTTAGTTAGCTTTAAAAGGTTAACTAACGAAAATATCACGACCTAACCTAACCAATCGTTAGGTTAACTGTACGCCCTTGACGATTGGTTAGGTTAGGTCATGATATTTTCGTTAGTTAGCCTTATAAAGCTAACTAAAGAAGGCTGGGGTCCGAATTCTACATTTGATCCTAATAATTTTTGTTTTCTGTACTGGTGTTTTGTCTAATTTCATCTATATAGTCTTTTTATATTTAGTAATTTAGCAGCCTACAGATTATGTTATCTATTTGTTATCTACGTTATCTATTTGTTTTTCATTAAATTCTTGCCAATTAATTGCCTGCTTTAATTAAATATTAGTGTTATAACCATTATATAATTTTTTTCTCTGTATTGTTTTTTTTTTTTTTTATCTAATTTCATCTATATACATATTTAGTAATTTAGCAGCCTACAGATTATGTTATCAATTGAAAAAAATCTTTAGAGGGCTTTAAGGGCTTTTTGTTTGGATGGTGAATTTTTGGTTGTCATATTAACTTATTCTTTGTAATCTCTGTCTATTTTCTGTTCCTCCTTGATAATGTGAATATATCACGAAAGCGCTCGGACTTTGTGTTTCCTTTTCCCTGTGGTTGTTTGCTTATTAATAAGATCACGTGTTATTTGTGATTTTAGTGCATATATATATATATATATATATATATATATATATATATATATATATATATATATTTCTTTCATGTATAATCTTTGGTTGCTGGGGGGTTTATTGGACTTTCAATTAGAAATCATTCTGTTAAGTGTAAAGTTGATATTTCCGTTAATAACTTTAAAATTCTTAAATCATTAAAATGTCCGTCCTCTCTCCGTATTTATGAATCTTTGTGCATTAAATTTCTGAACTCCAGCTTAAATATTGATTCTAGCTGTACCCCCTTTATATTAATAGAATGCCTACCAACTAAATTTTTCTGTTTTTCCCCTTGACCCTGTCTCCTTTTCGCCTCAGTTGTTTGTGGATGTCAAGTGAGCAAGGTATGTTTCGTGCACTTTTGCGTTTTTTCATTTAACTTTTTATTAGTGAAGTTTTTAACTAATTTGTTTAAATGTTTTTAGTTTTAAAGTTTTACTTTTATCATGTGTTATTTGTCATGTATATAATTTTTAATTTTTGTTTTTGGCTTATGCTTGTTTTAGGCTTTTTAATTTTTATTCTTTAAGTGGTTTTATTCTGTGCTATGAATTAGTTTGTTTTGACATTCGTGTATTTTTTTTTTTGTCATGCATTAATTTTAGCTTTTTATTTATTAGGCCTTGAAAATGGGTAGAGTTGCCCGAAACGTCGGCTGCAGCCAAATATAATGACTTTCTTGCTCTACGTCTTCGTTTTTATCCTAAATGTAAAATTACGTCTCCTTAGGAGGGATCCTATTTCATATATATATTATAATATATAATATATATATATATATATATAATATATTATATATATATATATATATATGTATATATATTATATATGTATATATATATATATATATATATATGTGTGTGTATATATGTATATATTAATATATATATATATATATATTATATATATATATATATATATATATATGTGTATATACCGGGTGCGGCAAAAATAACGCCCTTTTTAGTTTATTCTCTTTTATTGAAGGAAATAAATCAATTACAGCATTTTAAGAGAAATAATAAGGTTTTTAAGAAAAATACAGCATTTTAAGAAAAATAATAAGTACTTTCTCAGTAAAAACTAAAAAATAACTGGAATTTAATTAATTTTGTGGTTGGCTCAATACACCTTAAAAAAATGTACTCTACATACATAGTATTTACTAACCTAATGATCATGTTCAAAATGCTCCCCTTGGTGTTCAATACAACACTGAACCCTACCAGCAACACTTCTACAAACCTTTTGACACATTTCTACGTTAATTGTAGTAAATTTTTCACGAATTGTTTGTCTTAATTCAGGAAGTGTTTTCGGTTTGACCTTGTAAACAAGATCTTTCAGTACACCCCACAAGAAAAAGTCAGGTGGTGTTAGGTCTGGCGATCGTGCTGGCCACTCAACTGCTCCACGTCGTCCTATCCACCTCCCTTCGAAATTTAAATTTAACCATTCCCTAACGAGTAACCCATAGTGGGGTGGCGCACCATCCTGTTGAAAGTAAATTCCATTCTGATTTCTAACTCTCGGCCAGAATTCAGTTTGCAGCATTTGTAAATAATTATCTTGATTAACAGTACTATCAAAGAATATCGGGCCTATTATTCCCATGGAAGAGATGGCTGCCCAAACTGTCACTCCTGGTAGGTTAACGTCTTTTTCCAAGATAACATGTGGGTTAACATCGCTCCAGTACACACAATTATGGCGATTGATATGCCCGTTCAATTTGAATGTTGCCTCATCTGACCACCATATCTTATCAAGAAAGGTCTCATCTTCATTGACTTTATTCAGGAAATTTTCGCAAAACTCTAATCGTCTATCTGCATCTCCATCATGCAAGCTCTGTAACACGCGAGGGATGTAAGGCTTCATCTTGTTCTTCTTTAAGAGTCTACGGACACTTCTGTCACTGATACCCAACTCTGTAGAAAGACGTCTACTGGATTTTTGAGGAGTGTGCAACAATGATTCTCTTAATTCATCGGACTTTTCTAAGGTTGTTGCTGAAACTGGCCTCCCTGATCTTGTGGCATCACTTACGCTTCCGGTTCTTTCAAATTTCCTAATTAGACTTGTGATATTGCGGCTCTGCACTTGTCGAATGTTAAATTCTTCTGATAACAAACGAGCGGCTTTAGCTCCATTGTTATTGTTTTGGTAATAATGTTTAACTGCTTTCACTCTTTGTTCTCTCGTCAATCGCAAGGCCATATTTATTCAGAATTTCTGTAAAAATAAAAGAAACAAAATGATACAATATAAAACTGAAAAATTATACTGTATAAAATTATAAAGATACAATTATTAAAAGGGCGTTACTTTTGCCGCACCCGGTATATGTATATATGTGTGTGTATATATATGTATATATGTGTGTATATATATATTATATATATATATATATATATATATATATATATATATATATTATAGATATATATATATATATATATATATATATATATAATATATGTGTGTGTGTGTATATATATATATATTATATATATATATATATATATATATATATATATATATATATATATATATATATATATAATATATATATATATATATGTATATATATATAGTATATATATATATTATATATATATATATATATATATATATATATATATATATATATATATATATATATATATATATATATATATATATGTGTGTATATATGTATATATATATATATATATATATATATATATATATATGTGACTATATAGTGTATATATATATATATATATATATATATATATATATATATATATATATATATATATGTATATATATATATATATATATATATATATATATATATATATATATATATATATATATATATAAGCAAACAACCACAGGGAAAAGGAAACACAAAGTCCGAGCGCTTTCGTGATATATTCACATTATCAAGGAGGAACAGAAAATAGACAGAGATTACAAAGTAAATGAGTTAAATAGACAAGCAAAAAATTCACAATCGGCACCTCAAATTAAAGGCCTTAAAGCCCTCTAAAGATTTTTTCAATTGATAACATAATCTGTAGGCTGCTAAATTACTAAATATGTATATAGATGAAATTAGATAAAAAAAAAAAACAACCAATACAGAGAACAAAAATTATTATAATGGTTATTAACACTAATATTTAATTAAAGCAGGCAATTAATTGGCAAGAATTTAATGAAAAACAAATAGATAACGTAGATAACAAATAGATAACATAATCTGTAGGCTGCTAAATTACTAAATATAAAAATACTATACAGATGAAATTAGACAAAACACCAGTACAGAAAACAAAAATTATTAGGATCAAATGTAGAATTCGGACCCCAGCCTTCTTTAGTTAGCTTTATAAGGCTAACTAACGAAATATCATGACCTAACCTAACCAATCGTCAAGGGCGTACAGTTAACCTATCGATTGGTTAGGTTAGGTCGTGATATTTTCGTTAGATAACCTTATAAAGCTAACTAAAGAAGGTTGGGGTCCGAATTCTACATTTGATCCAATTATTATAATGGTTATTAACACTAATATTTAATTAAAGCAGGAAATTAAATGGCCAGAAATTAATGAAAACAAAGGGAATGGTGCCATCGTCTTACAGAATATTACAAATTTTTTTTCTACAAACAGTCTGGAAAAGTTGTTTTCCCAAAAGCAACAAAGTTGAAAAGTCCAATAAACCCCCCAGCAACCAAAGATTATACACGAAAGAAATATTACAATTAAAATAGACACATAAGAATGTTAACAGTTCTTACACTAATATTTATTTATTTAACCAGGGCAAACCATTAAGGGGGCAAGAATGCAGTCAAGAAAACAGTAGGCCCTTCGCCAGCTTTCTGACAATGCACGAATCTAATTTATACAACCCAGGACTAATATTAAGGACCAAATCCGCATTATTCTTGATCACACTTGATTCCAGTATATTTCTGCTAACAATAGATTTACTAAACCTTAATTTGGAAGCATTTTTCCAATCAATGGGATGATTAGTATCTCTTACGTGAATGAAAATGGCGTTAGATTCCTGGCCACTTCTTATACTGTATTGATGCTGTTTAATACGTAACTCAAGGGTCTTACCAGTTTGGCCAATGTAAAATTTAATACATATTGTGCAAGGGATTTTATATACTATACACAACCATGTTCACTTAACGGGGAGTTCTTAATCAATGAATTCTTAATTACATCTAAATTTTTGAACGCAATATTTACGTTAAAAGTCCTCAGCAGATTCGGCAGATCAAGGAAATTTTCTCTGAATCGTAACACTAAAACATTTTTTGTGTTATAAGGAATCTTATCCTTTACTTCGTAGAAGGTTTTCTTTGCCATTTTTAAGGACTTATCTATGCAGTTCTTTGGGTATTTTAAATCAAAAGCAATTTTGTATATTTTACTAATTTCGTCGTCAATGAACTCTGGGCTACAAATTCGTAGACCTCTTAGGAACAAAGTAGAAAGAACGGATCGTTTTACATTAATGTGGTGATCAGAATAATAATGTATATAGGAACAATTATTAGTGGGTTTTCTGTAAATATTGTACTTAAACTTTTTTCCAGACCTATATATTAAAACATCTAAAAAAGGGATCGAAGAATCTTTTTCTATTTCAACTGTAAAATTGATAGAGGGAGTTAAATTATTAAGTTTGGGTAAGAATTCATTGAGATTTAAAGTCACTGGCCAAAGACAAAGAACATCATCTACATATCTAAACCATGGAACATAATTTGGCAGAATCTTCCTTAATAACTTACTTTCAAAAAACTCCATATATAAGTTACTCAAAATGGGGGAGAGAGGAGAGAGGGTTTCCCATCGCCATACCAAATTTCTGCCTAAAATATTCATTATTGAACACAAATTTTGAGTCTACTATGCACAGCTTAATTAATTCTATAATTGTAGCCACAGGTAATGGCAAATTATGCTTAACCAATTCTTCCGAAAGAAACACTAACAGATCCTCCACCGGGACTCTTGTAAATAAAGCGGTAACATCAAAGCTTACCAATCTAAAATTGTAATTGACACTGATACTATTTAATTTTTCCACCAGGTCTACATTATTATTTATGTGTGATTGTGAAATTGTGCCAAGGAGAGGATTAAGAATGAAGACAAGCCATTTGGATAGCTTATATGAGATAGATCCTATAGAACTAACAATAGGCCTTGCAGGATTATTTGGCTTATGAGTTTTAATCAGGCCATACATATAGGGTAATGACGGTGAAGTACTCAAAAACTGTTTAAGTAGCCTTTCATTCCCCTTCAAAAGTTGTTTAATTTTCTTGTTAAATGCACTGTTCACAGTTTCAAGGGGATTGTTCCTTAATTTCACGTAAGTGTCCGCATCATTCAAAAGATCATATATTTTTCCTTGATAAACGTCTTTATTGAGGATCACTAAGGCATTTGATTTATCAGCTTTGGTTATACGGTATGTAGATTCTGATCTTTTCTTAAAGCTTCATAAGAGTCGAAAAACCTCTGTGGGCAATTTGGAATAGAGGGTTTAGACATGGCACTATATACTATACCTTTACAAATATTCACATCCTCTATAGGTAAATCATTATATTTTTCTAAATTACAGAAAGCCTTAGCTATTTCTACATAGTCCACCTCCTTTTTAGCTGTTGAAAAATTTATTCCATATCCAAGAGCCGTAACCATATTTTTATTTAACACTTTATCTGATAAATTTATCACAAATCCGGGGTTAGCATCCTTAGTCCAATCACTTCTTTCAATTAAAATTTGTAATTTAATATCCAGTTTCCTTTCCACTACACTACATTCTCGTCTAAGTTTGTTATAACAATAGTCCAGTAACCGTTGTTTCCATTCAGGTGGAATTGCCATATCAAAACTATATCTTCTCGCCCTAGTAACTTTAAAAGTTTCTTCGACTTCAATCTTAGTAATTTCTATATGCTTCTGCAACACTATTCTCTGGAATTCATCGAAGGGGCGTTCTCTCAAATTCGAAAGTCTATTAGGGAGTAAAGAGGTGGGGAGAACTTGTTCACTTAGACATCTTCTTAGAAATATCAGGTGAACCTTTCGCTTGTGTGACTTAACTAAAGAAGAACAAAAAGTAGAAACAAACAGTGCTAGGCCAGGGAAGAGCAAAGAGAAGGTCTCGAAGTGGCGCGTGGTATCCATTATGCACTAAAATCACAAAATAAAACGTGATCTTATTAATAAGCAAACAACCACAGGGAAAAGGAAACACAAAGTCCGAGCGCTTTCGTGATATATTCACATTATCAAGGAGGAACAGAAAATAGACAGAGATTACAAAGTAAATGAGTTAAATAGACAAGCAAAAAATTCACAATCGGCACCTCAAATTAAAGGCCTTAAAGCCCTCTAAAGATTTTTTCAATTGATAACATAATCTGTAGGCTGCTAAATTACTAAATATATATATAGATGAAATTAGAAAAAAAAAAAAAAAAAAAAAAAAAAAACATAGAGAACAAAAATTATTATAATGGTTATTAACACTAATATTTAATTAAAGCAGGCAATTAATTGGCAAGAATTTAATGAAAAACAAATAGATAACGTAGATAACAAATATGATCTTTTGAATGATGCGGACACTTACGTGAAATTAAGGAACAATCCCCTTGAAACTGTGAACAGTGCATTTAACAAGAAAATTAAACAACTTTTGAAGGGGAATGAAAGGCTACTTAAACAGTTTTTGAGTACTTCACCGTCATTACCCTATATGTATGGCCTGATTAAAACTCATAAGCCAAATAATCCTGCAAGGCCTATTGTTAGTTCTATAGGATCTATCTCATATAAGCTATCCAAATGGCTTGTCTCCATTCTTAATCCTCTCCTTGGCACAATTTCACAATCACACATAAATAATAATGTAGACCTGGTGGAAAAATTAAATAGTATCAGTGTCAATTACAATTTTAGATTGGTAAGCTTTGATGTTACCGCTTTATTTACAAGAGTCCCGGTGGAGGATCTATTAGTGTTTCTTTCGGAAGAATTGGTTAAGCTTAATTTGCCATTACCTGTGGCTACAATTATAGAATTAATTAAGCTGTGCATAGTAGACTCAAAATTTGTGTTCAATAATGAATATTTTAGGCAGAAATTTGGTATGGCGATGGGAAACCCTCTCTCCCCCATTTTGAGTAACTTATATATGGAGTTTTTTGAAAGTAAGTTATTAAGGAAGATTCTGCCAAATTATGTTCCATGGTTTAGATATGTAGATGATGTTCTTTGTCTTTGGCCAGTGACTTTAAATCTCAATGAATTCTTACCCAAACTTAATAATTTAACTCCCTCTATCAATTTTACAGTTGAAATAGAAAAAGATTCTTCGATCCCTTTTTTAGATGTTTTAATATATAGGTCTGGAAAAAAGTTTAAGTACAATATTTACAGAAAACCCACTAATAATTGTTCCTATATACATTATTATTCTGATCACCACATTAATGTAAAACGATCCGTTCTTTCTACTTTGTTCCTAAGAGGTCTACGAATTTGTAGCCCAGAGTTCATTGACGACGAAATTAGTAAAATATACAAAATTGCTTTTGATTTAAAATACCCAAAGAACTGCATAGATAAGTCCTTAAAAATGGCAAAGAAAACCTTCTACGAAGTAAAGGATAAGATTCCTTATAACACAAAAAATGTTTTAGTGTTACGATTCAGAGAAAATTTCCTTGATCTGCCGAATCTGCTGAGGACTTTTAACGTAAATATTGCGTTCAAAAATTAGATGTAATTAAGAATTCATTGATTAAGAAATCCCCGTTAAGTGAACATGGTTGTGTATAGTATATAAAATCCCTTGCACAATATGTAATAAATTTTACATTGGCCAAACTGGTAAGACCCTTGAGTTACGTATTAAACAGCATCAATACAGTATAAGAAGTGGCCAGGAATCTAACGCCATTTTCATTCACGTAAGAGATACTAATCATCCCATTGATTGGAAAAATGCTTCCAAATTAAGGTTTAGTAAATCTATTGTTAGCAGAAATATACTGGAATCAAGTGTGATCAAGAATAATGCGGATTTGGTCCTTAATATTAGTCCTGGGTTGTATAAATTAGATTCGTGCATTGTCAGAAAGCTGGCGAAGGGCCTACTGTTTTCTTGACTGCATTCTTGCCCCCTTAATGGTTTGCCCTGGTTAAATAAATAAATATTAGTGTAAGAACTGTTAACATTCTTATGTGTCTATTTTAATTGTAATATTTCTTTCATGTATAATCTTTGGTTGCTGGGGGGTTTATTGGACTTTTCAACTTTGTTGCTTTTGGGAAAACAACTTTTCCACTCTTTGTAGAAAAAAAAATTTATAATATTCTGTAAGACGATGGCACCATTCCCTTTGTTTTCATTAATTTCTGGCCATTTAATTTCCTGCTTTAATTAAATATTAGTGTTAATAACCATTATAATAATTGGATCAAATGTAGAATTCGAACCCCAGCCTTCTTTAGTTAGCTTTAAAAGGTTAACTAACGAAAATATCACGACCTAACCTAACCAATCGTTAGGTTAACTGTACGCCCTTGACGATTGGTTAGGTTAGGTCATGATATTTTCGTTAGTTAGCCTTATAAAGCTAACTAAAGAAGGCTGGGGTCCGAATTCTACATTTGATCCTAATAATTTTTGTTTTCTGTACTGGTGTTTTGTCTAATTTCATCTATATAGTCTTTTTATATTTAGTAATTTAGCAGCCTACAGATTATGTTATCTATTTGTTATCTACGTTATCTATTTGTTTTTCATTAAATTCTTGCCAATTAATTGCCTGCTTTAATTAAATATTAGTGTTAATAACCATTATAATAATTTTTGTTCTCTGTATTGTTTTTTTTTTTTTTTATCTAATTTCATCTATATACATATTTAGTAATTTAGCAGCCTACAGATTATGTTATCAATTGAAAAAATCTTTAGAGGGCTTTAAGGCCTTTAATTTGAGGTGCCGATTGTGAATTTTTTGGTTGTCTATTTAACTCATTTACTTTGTAATCTCTGTCTATTTTCTGTTCCTCCTTGATAATGTGAATATATCACGAAAGCGCTCGGACTTTGTGTTTCCTTTTCCCTGTGGTTGTTTGCTTATTAATAAGATCACGTGTTATTTTGTGATTTTAGTGCATATATATATATATATATATATATATATAATATATATATATATATATATATATTTCTTTCATGTATAATCTTTGGTTGCTGGGGGGTTTATTGGACTTTTCAATTAGAAATCATTCTGTTAAGTGTAAAGTTGATATTTCCGTTAATAACTTTAAAATTCTTAAATCATTAAAATGTCCGTCCTCTCTCCGTATTTATGAATCTTTGTGCATTAAATTTCTGAACTCCAGCTTAAATATTGATTCTAGCTGTTACCCCCTTTATATTAATTAGAATGCCTACCAACTAAATTTTTCTGTTTTTCCCCTTGACCCTGTCTCCTTTTCGCCTCAGTTGTTTGTGGATGTCAAGTGAGCATGGTATTTCGTGCACTTTTGCGTTTTTTCATTTAACTTTTTATTAGTGAAGTTTTTAACTAATTTGTTTAAATGTTTTTAGTTTTAAAGTTTTACTTTTATCATGTGTTATTTGTCATGTATATAATTTTTAATTTTTGTTTTTGGCTTATGCTTGTTTTAGGCTTTTTAATTTTTATTCTTTAAGTGGTTTTATTCTGTGCTATGAATTAGTTTGTTTTTGACATTCGTGTATTTTTTTTTTTTGTCATGCATTAATTTTAGCTTTTTATTTATTAGGCCTTGAAAATGGGTAGAGTTGCCCGAAACGTCGGCTGCAGCCAAATATAATGACTTTCTTGCTCTACGTCTTCGTTTTTATCCTAAATGTAAAATTACGTCTCCTTAGGAGGGATCCTATTTCATATATATATATATATATATATATATATATATATATATATATATATATATATATATATGTATATATATATATATATATGTGTATATATATATATATATATATATATATATGTGTGTATATATATATATATATATATATATATATATATATATATATATATATATATATATATATATATATATATATATGTGTATATACCGGGTGCGGCAAAA
>JAJOZX010007959.1:157500-160000 GCA_023014485.1 Bathynomus jamesi | reverse complement strand
ACTTCAATCTTAGTAATTTCTATATGCTTCTGCAACACTATTCTCTGGAATTCATCGAAGGGGCGTTCTCTCAAATTCGAAAGTCTATTAGGGAGTAAAGAGGTGGGGAGAACTTGTTCACTTAGACATCTTCTTAGAAATATCAGGTGAACCTTTCGCTTGTGTGACTTAACTAAAGAAGAACAAAAAGTAGAAACAAACAGTGCTAGGCCAGGGAAGAGCAAAGAGAAGGTCTCGAAGTGGCGCGTGGTATCCATTATGCACTAAAATCACAAAAAAAACGTGATCTTATTAATAAGCAAACAACCACAGGGAAAAGGAAACACAAAGTCCGAGCGCTTTCGTGATATATTCACATTATCAAGGAGGAACAGAAAATAGACAGAGATTACAAAGTAAATGAGTTAAATAGACAAGCAAAAAATTCACAATCGGCACCTCAAATTAAAGGCCTTAAAGCCCTCTAAAGATTTTTTCAATTGATAACATAATCTGTAGGCTGCTAAATTACTAAATATATATATAGATGAAATTAGAAAAAAAAAAAAAAAGAAAAAAAAAAAACAATAGAGAACAAAAATTATTATAATGGTTATTAACACTAATATTTAATTAAAGCAGGCAATTAATTGGCAAGAATTTAATGAAAAACAAATAGATAACGTAGATAACAAATATGATCTTTTGAATGATGCGGACACTTACGTGAAATTAAGGAACAATCCCCTTGAAACTGTGAACAGTGCATTTAACAAGAAAATTAAACAACTTTTGAAGGGGAATGAAAGGCTACTTAAACAGTTTTTGAGTACTTCACCGTCATTACCCTATATGTATGGCCTGATTAAAACTCATAAGCCAAATAATCCTGCAAGGCCTATTGTTAGTTCTATAGGATCTATCTCATATAAGCTATCCAAATGGCTTGTCTCCATTCTTAATCCTCTCCTTGGCACAATTTCACAATCACACATAAATAATAATGTAGACCTGGTGGAAAAATTAAATAGTATCAGTGTCAATTACAATTTTAGATTGGTAAGCTTTGATGTTACCGCTTTATTTACAAGAGTCCCGGTGGAGGATCTATTAGTGTTTCTTTCGGAAGAATTGGTTAAGCTTAATTTGCCATTACCTGTGGCTACAATTATAGAATTAATTAAGCTGTGCATAGTAGACTCAAAATTTGTGTTCAATAATGAATATTTTAGGCAGAAATTTGGTATGGCGATGGGAAACCCTCTCTCCTTTCTCCCCCATTTTGAGTAACTTATATATGGAGTTTTTTTGAAAGTAAGTTATTAAGGAAGATTCTGCCAAATTATGTTCCATGGTTTAGATATGTAGATGATGTTCTTTGTCTTTGGCCAGTGACTTTAAATCTCAATTAATTCTTACCCAAACTTAATAATTTAACTCCCTCTATCAATTTTACAGTTGAAATAGAAAAAGATTCTTCGATCCCTTTTTTAGATGTTTTAATATATAGGTCTGGAAAAAAGTTTAAGTACAATATTTACAGAAAACCCACTAATAATTGTTCCTATATACATTATTATTCTGATCACCAATTAATGTAAAACGATCCGTTCTTTCTACTTTGTTCCTAAGAGGTCTACGAATTTGTAGCCCAGAGTTCATTGACGACGAAATTAGTAAAATATACAAAATTGCTTTTGATTTAAAATACCCAAAGAACTGCATAGATAAGTCCTTAAAAATGGCAAAGAAAACCTTCTACGAAGTAAAGGATAAGATTCCTTATAACACAAAAAATGTTTTAGTGTTACGATTCAGAGAAAATTTCCTTGATCTGCCGAATCTGCTGAGGACTTTTAACGTAAATATTGCGTTCAAAAATTTAGATGTAATTAAGAATTCATTGATTAAGAACTCCCCGTTAAGTGAACATGGTTGTGTATAGTATATAAAATCCCTTGCACAATATGTAATAAATTTTACATTGGCCAAACTGGTAAGACCCTTGAGTTACGTATTAAACAGCATCAATACAGTATAAGAAGTGGCCAGGAATCTAACGCCATTTTCATTCACGTAAGAGATACTAATCATCCCATTGATTGGAAAAATGCTTCCAAATTAAGGTTTAGTAAATCTATTGTTAGCAGAAATATACTGGAATCAAGTGTGATCAAGAATAATGCGGATTTGGTCCTTAATATTAGTCCTGGGTTGTATAAATTAGATTCGTGCATTGTCAGAAAGCTGGCGAAGGGCCTACTGTTTTCTTGACTGCATTCTTGCCCCCTTAATGGTTTGCCCTGGTTAAATAAATAAATATTAGTGTAAGAACTGTTAACATTCTTATGTGTCTATTTTAATTGTAATATTTCTTTCATGTATAATCTTTGGTTGCTGGGGGGTTTATTGGACTTTTCAACTGGGTTGCTTTTGGGAAAACAACTTTTCCACTCTTTGTAGAAAAAAAAAATTCTAATATTCTGTAAGAATTCGAAGCCCAGCCTTCTTTACTTAGCTT
>JAJOZX010007959.1:142500-150000 GCA_023014485.1 Bathynomus jamesi | reverse complement strand
GACATGCAGCCAAAGGAAGGGTGGTTGGGGCTGGATAGGGTGGAACTCGACGTACAGCCACCTCCTCGTGGTGAGTTCTGGGTTGCTAATTTTATAAAATTAGCAAGCGAGGAGCTGTACTTAGTACTTTTCGTACTTATAACATCGCATTAACGTAATTATAATCCATATTTAGACTTTTCTCGGGGACAGAAGCTATTACTCTAGAGTCATAAAATTTTGCGTGTCTGTTATTTCATGCCTAAGCAACGATATAAATGCTATGGGAAATATATAAATGCATTATTTAAGACAAAGAGCCGATCTGAAAATATGTATATAAATTACCTATTTTATCAACATTTGACGTTGTTGCCGGGGGCAAAAGATATTAACGTAGGACAACGCGCTTGGAAAAACGATCATATGAGGTCTTTTTCATCGACTTTATAGTTATTAGGAATAATTTTGATGCATATTGAAATATTTTAAAAATTATAAGAAAAAAACGTTTTTGACAAGTAAAATATGATGTTCATCGCTCTGCCGGGGGCAGAAGATGATTACCTATTAAGCTAAGATTTTGCAGAGGCTATTTTCTCATGCATGCGCAAGTTTTTGTCTCTATTAGAATATGGAAATCGAAAAAAATGTAAAATCGATCCACCCTAATGTGTATATATATATATATATTATATATATATATATATGTGTGTGTGTATATATATATATATATATAGAGGGCGTCCCAAAAAAATGTATACACACTTTAACAGCTGATAGCTCAATTGATGTTTCTTTCTTTCCAAGTTAAACCCATTAGAATTAATAATGGCAGTCAGACTAAGCTTTGAACAAAGGAAATTCATTCTAAAATGCTACTGGAAATGTGAAAACTCAGTTGAAGTGCAAAGACAGTTTAGGAGGGAGTTTCAAACAGATCCACCAACGCGACTTACCATCACTCGAATTAGAGATAAGTTTGAAGCCGATGGAACTGTTCAGAATGTCCACAAGAAGCGTTCCGGAAGACCACGGACATCGACAAGCCCCACAAAGCAAGAAAGAGTACTGGAAACGTATCACCAAAGTCCAAGAAAATCTGTGCGGCAAGCGAGTCGTGAGGTAGGAATTTCAGAATCGTCTGTCCAACGCATTTTGAAGCGCTGTCAATGGAAAAGTTACATTCCAAGATTAGTCCATGCTATTAATGAAGATGATCCGGACCGAAGAGTGGAGTATTGCGAGTGGTACTTGGCACGATGTGGATGTGGATTGGACGAAGGGGTTTCGTAGAATACCCTTCGCGTTCACCAGACCTCACACCACTAGACTTTTTTTTATGGGGATACTTAAAAGACAAAGTCTACGCTATAAAACCTGCAACAGTCGCTGAATTGAGAGCAGCCATTGAACGAGAATGCACACAAATACCAAACGAAATGTTTCGTGATGTTTGCGATTCCATTGCTTCGCGTTATCAGCAGTGCCTGGACCAGAACGGACGTCAGTTTGAAAACAGGCGTTGCGTTGACAAAACAATTAAATAATGTCTGTAGATTCTATTACATTTTGAAAATGAAATGTATTTTAATAAACACTGCCTTTATAAGTACAGTATTTAAAGTGTGTATTCATTTTTTTGGGACGCCCTGTATATATATATATATATATATGTTAACCCCTCCGTCTATGGCCCTGGGGTAGTTCGGATCGACGGGGGTTCCAGTTAGGAGGCAAGCAACGGATATTTCTTCTATAACATTCTAATTCTTTTCGGTCGCCTCTTGTTAAACTCTTGGCTACAGACTCGCCAGACTGTTATGCCAATATCTTCTATGGTGCTTGGGTTGTCTCTTTCTCTCGCTTTATGGGTCGACGATTATTAATTCTTCTCTTGCTATAATACTCTGATACTTTCTCTTGGTACTAAACTTATCGATTTTTCTTTTATAACTTATTGACTTAACTGACTAAATTCCTGAAGAGAACAAGGCTCGAAGGAAAAGATAAAAACTTTTTCTACTGTGGTTTACTTCTCAAAATGTACAGGTAGTGCTCTGAATTTACAGGGGTAGAGGTTCGACCTCTTTCGACCATGGCTCAGGCCGGAATCTAAAAAAAAACTAAGGAGGCAAGGGGCCTCTGCCCCCTCCTCGCAGCAAGGCTGCTAACAAGGGAGGCTCGTAATGAAGTGCAATAAATGAAGTGACTCGATGAAGAAGTCCTCTAATTTTACAAATACATGTATAATATAAACCTAAATGTTGGGGGACGGAAGTTGAAGGTTAAGTTCCCCCCTTTTAAACACATGATCAGATGTTTGAAAGATTCCAAATAAAAATTAAAAAAATAAAAATAAAAACTAATCGTATATTTTTGCCGAATCTTCATTTCTGAAGGCGATATCATTTCGTAATAGTACACATAAGTACAAATTAAGTACACGACTGAGTACGTATTAATTTTGGTTCATTACAATTACGATTACAATTATGGATTACTTCACATTCGCTTATGATTGTCCATTACAGTTCTATTAAAGTACATTCTTACATTATAAATTAAATCATTACATTTAATTACAGTTTCATTGAAGTACATTACAAGTTATTATTAATTACAGTTTCATTAAAGTACATTTCGTCGTTTACCATTCTTACAGTGTTTTTATATATTTATATATGGTTATACTAGATGGTTATACTAGATGGTTATACTAGATGGTTATACTAGATGGTTATTAGTACAACACAAGTACATGAGACAATGCACACATGATATAACATAATATGTTATAATATGTTATAAATTTGAAATCAGAGCGAAAGGAGGTATTTTATCTTTGAGCGTTCGAATCTGCCAGTCAGCGGAATTTGATCACTTAACCTCAGCATTTTTCGAGTTCATCTCGGGAGGTCATATAATTAAAAATAAAAATGAAAAAAATAATACGAGAACGTATTTTTGCGTTTTCGAACGAATGCATGAAAATTTATATAGGATAATGATCAAGGGAAATTAATGACGGGAAAATGTGACGTATGGATGAATATGGTTGAATAATAGTTATATTTATACTACATAACATATAAATAATGACTTCTATAGAGTGTACAGTTTTTATTATGATGATAAAGAATTTTCATACATTGCATACTAGAGATATAATGAAGGGAAATTAATGACGGGAAAATGTGACGTCATAGTTATTGAATTTGTACGTATAGTACAAATCATTATTAGGAAGATTTACATGCACGAATTAGAGACAAAGAGTGGTTATCAATGACTAAGAAGTACAACTACGGGTTCCAATCCTGTTACATGCAATGTGTATGCATAATCTAGGGTCGAGGGTGAGATGGAAGACAATCATAATTAATTATAATAAATTCTATAACAATGAAAAATTGAAAATAGATACAACTAAACCACAGAAATGGTAGATCATAGGGTTGTGACACAAACAAAAATAGGAAGCTACAAATAAAAATTTTATCCAAAACTCGCTTAGGCGATTTTGGTTTCTTATGTAAAAATGAACATTCAAACATAAAAACTATACGAACATGAGTACTGCATGAAGATAATGAATCCATATAATGATGGTATAGGAATTGTTCATTGTTCATTTTTACAGTTTCCCCCTCTAAAACGGTATGTATACAATAATATAATAGGGTACAATTAATACAATACAATACAATTGAGAAAATAACATCGTAACTAATTCAAGTTAGATGACGAATTTTTCTTTTTACAATACAAATTTTATACAGAACGAGTTCGGGTGGTTGAGTACAATGCAGAGTATCAGATCTTTAAAATGACACTTGCTTACAAAATATTAAAAAAATTCAAAGATTAAAACTTTAATTTTCGACAAACAATTAAGCTAGACAAAGAATGATATTGTTAAATTTTTTACAACATTTTTATTTTTCTGTGGGAAAAATTACATACATAATGAATAGTAGATAAAAGGGAAAGATATAAATTTTAAAGTTCATGGATTTTTTAAGGTTAACATGATTGTACAATTCATAACTAATTTTATTGACTATTGTAGGTAAAAATAGATTTACGTAATGGATGATGTATAGACCTGTGGTCTAGTGTGTATTTTTGTGTACTAGATACAAAGTGTGTATCTTACAATTTCGAAGGACAGATTAGATTAGCTGAGAGGATTTTTAAATTAACTGAATAAATGCCTGAGCAAAAATTTATATATAGTAAGCAAAAATGATTAAGATTAAATTACATAGTTAGCACTTACGCGCAATGAAATAGTTTATTGTGATATCCAATGATTTTAGCATGAGGTTTGTATATACAGGGTGGGCCGTAAGTTTCCATACATAGGAAAAATAAACATTTTTTTATGGACAACCATTTTTATTTATATATTATGCTCTACATGGTTGCCATTGTTTTGAAAACACATTTCAATACGTGTTCCCCACTGTTGATGAACACGCATTAGCACAGTTGACGTTATGCTTGTAATGGCGTTGGTGATACGTTCCTTTAGATGATTTATGTCTCGTATCTTTTCCTGATACACCATGGCCTTCAAGTGCCCCCAAAGATAGAAATCAAGGGGGGTGAGATCTGGGGATCTGGGAGGCCACTCCACAGGACCACGCCGACCAATCCAAGCATCCGGAAACTGCTGTTGATCCAAATACCGACGCACGTGAAGACCATAATGAGGTGGAGCTCCATCTTGCTGGAAGTAAACTGGGAAGTTACCTTCCTCGTTTAGCAGGGATGGGAAAATCTCTTCTTGCAACATGTTAAGATACCTTTCGGCATTAAGATTTCCACTGACAAAAATTGGTCCAATAATTCTGTCACCCCATATCCCGGCCCACACCATCACTTTACCGGCACCTTGCATCTTCGTCGGACTCAGCCAGTTAGGGTTAGCATTACTCCAATAACGTATGTTTTGCCGATTAACCTCTCCATTGACGTAAAAATTTGCTTCATCAGTAAACAAGATCTTACGTCAAACGCATATTCTTAGGGTATCTGAAACATAAAAACAAACGTTTAATTTTTCCTATGTATGGAAACTTACGGCCCACCCTGTATAGTATATACAGTGTGCATACATGCGTGTATATGAGTAGGGATTTGGAAGGTTTTTGAATTAACAAAGTTTAAAAATAATGTATAATAATTTAAGATGGGTTTAGGGTTATAAAATATTTTAAGTTTAAGTCAATTATTGTTATTATTATTATTATTATTATTATTATTATTATTATTATTATTATTATAAAATCCTTTAAGTTCAAGGTAGTATTTAAGTATTTAATTAAATCAGTTACACGAATTAAGGTAATAAAAAAAGACGTACTAAGAAGACCTTACGAGTAATGACAGTAACTCTCACGGTTTTAAAATTGAATTTCGACACACAATTAAATTCGACTACTAAAATTCATAACCATATACTGTAGTAGTATGTCAATTTGACTATAATTTTCGTTTGATACCTTACAAATGGTACAATAACAATTTAAGGACAGTTACTCACGATTAATTGAACAAAAGAAAATTAAAAATACAAATTAAGAATAGAGATCAATTATGCATTTTAATGAGCTAACATAATTTTATAATATTCTTAAAAATAAAAGTAAATCGAACCATAGATGAATTTCGACCAAGAATAAAAAAGTTATTGAAATGGAAGGAAAGCATTTCGAACAATCTTTTCTTTTAATAATTTCAGGTAAATTTTACATTGAAAATTATTTTTATATAATAAAAAAAAAATATTAAAAAGGTTTAATAATTTTTGCATGTTAAGTAGAAAAATCATACTCTCGTTGAATGTTGATAGAATTTGAATTATTTGATTTTTTGACACAATTAATTAAATTCGACCAACACAATTACTCAGTATTGATCGAATAAAAAAAAAAATAAAAAATATAAAAATTGAAAATAGAAATCAATTATAAACTATAATGAACTAAACATATACTGTAATATAAAAATGTCATTTTACCTATATATTTATATACGCAACAATGGCATGAAAAAGAAAAGACAAATCGGTCCATTTCCTTCTTACAACAAAACAAAGAAAGGTTAACTAAAGACGCAACCCGGTCAATTCAGGTTGAATTAAATTCTTAGATTACATTTCCTTAAATTAAATTCTCTTAACTTACAAAGAAAAAGTTGAATTCAATTGACTGCATTGAAATGACTTGGGACTTGAAAACTCGACTTGGGATTCGAAATAAAAATGACTTGGGACTCGAAATAAAAATGACTTGGAATAAAACTCTCTGACTTGGAATAAAACTCTCTGACTTGAAATAAAACTCTGACTTGAACTCTATCAAGTATTCTGAAATTGAAAATGAAACTGACTTGAACTCTTATCAAGTAGTATCTTGAAACTGAAAATGAAACTGACTTGAACTCTTATCAAGTAGTATCTTGAAACTGAAAATGAAACTGACTTGAACTCTTATCAAGTAGTATCTTGAAACTGAAAATGAAACTGACTTGAACTCTTATCAAGTAGTATCTTGAAACTGAAAATGAAACTGACTTGCACTTGAACTGCTATCAAGTGAAGATTAACTGAAAACGGAAAATGACTGCACTTGATCTTTATCAAGTGGAGACTATTAACCTCTGGGGTTTGGTTTTCCCTCTTGGTGAAACCGACTTACTTGAAATGCAATCAAGTATCTCTTTAAGTCTCTATAAACTCTCTGTAAACTCTCTCGTTCTTAATTTGCAAGTCAATTCAATTCAATAATTTGAAAAAATTTGCAAGCAAAAATAAAAAATGTAAACATTTCACTCGAATGTACACGAAGGTACGATACTATTATGTTTGATACATAAAATAAAATTATTCTATACTGAATATAACAGTGAAAATAACTGAAATTAACTCTTGAAATTAACTCTCTGTTACAATTAACTCTCTGTTACAATTAACTCTCTGTTACAATTAACTCTGTGACAATTACTGTTTCACTAAAAAAAAGTGTATCACTGGTGTCTGAAATGTTCACTGTGTTTTGTGTTAATTCTGGCTCCATACTAAATATTAATTGTTAATAATGCTGACTTTTCAAATGTTTACAAATTACTTAAAAAGACAAACTCTGTACTTAACAAAATTTTCTATGGCGAAATCCTTAGAGACGTGTCCTGAAGACGTGTCTTGCTGGCTACTTCTTCTTGGATGAAAACTAGGCGTGGAGAACTTGGAGTCGTGACACACCGGTTCAAGGGTGGATGTTACGAACTGGAAGTCGTGACACGCCGGTCAACTGGTTTTATCCTGATGCAGGGTAATTTCTATCTTGGCCAAAGAGTGGCCTCTTCTTAAAATCTTCTTCTTCTTAAAATCTTCTTCTTCTTAAAATATTCTTCTTAAAAATCTTCTTCTTAAAAATCTTCTTCTTAAAAATCTTCCTCTTCTTAAAAATATTCTTCTTCTTAAAAATATTCTTCTTCTTAAAAATATTCTTC
>JAJOZX010007959.1:130000-132500 GCA_023014485.1 Bathynomus jamesi | reverse complement strand
AATAAGAAAGCTATCCTCGAGAAAATTAACTAAACGATTACCTTCCGCGTCTCCCTGCATTGTATCGTAATTCACGTTGGCGCAATTAAAGTCACCCATAACTAAAGCCTGCTCACTACCGATTATTCTCTTTAGTTCACGATATAACGCTTCGTCCGTATCAGCTGTTTGATTTGGGGGCCTATATATAACCGCAACAAGAAGTTTGAAATCGTTCAATTTAAGTTCTGCTATAGTCGAATCTATCGGTTCTGGAATTGAGTGCTTTACTTCTATAACGTTCGCAATATTATCTTTGATATACAACATAACACCGCCTCCTCGCCTACCTATTCTGTTTTTAACAAAAAGTCTATAACCTTTAATTTGATACTCCCCTACAAAGTCACGTGTTTCAGTGCTAAGCCACGATTCATTTATCGCAATTAAATCATAGTCTTTACAAGCAATTAAAGAAAAAAATTCGTTTATTTTATTTCGTAGGCTACGAGCATTTAAGGATAGAACCTTCAAATTGTTTGTAATTGCGACACCTTCGCGAGCGGGGGAAATTTGTGGAATTTACGCTGGGACCGTTCGAGTTACGGCAGCCTGAAAAGAAGAGACAGTATTATGAAATAGTCTTCCTAAACGCGCAGCTCCAACGTCATTAAGATGAAGTCCATCTTCGAGGAACAAGTCCCTCCTGCCGTAGAAACTGTTCCAAAAATTGCAAAATGCACTCCTTCCTGTTGGCAAAGAGACTTTAGGTTATTGTTAATATAGGTGGCCTTGCTGTAGAAATCGCTTCGTTGGATAATTCGAGGAAGTATACCTGTTAAAACAATCTTATTAGTTTTCTCCTTTAATCGCTCTAATAAGTCCCTGTACCTAGCGAGGAGTTCTTCCGATCTAGAATTTAAAACGTTATTAGTACCGACATGAATAACATACGTTGTGTCCTCGGTGGTACCCTCTGTAAAATGGTCAACACTATTAGTTATATCCTCCACCCTTGCACCAGGGTAGCAGTAACGGCGCCTACGACGAGGGTTTCTCCCACAGAATTCCTCGAGCTGCCCTCGAACAATGCAATCGCCAACGAGTCGTATTTCCGGTTCATCAGCATCTTCGAAACCTAAAACAGAAAACTTATTGCTTGTTATTACTGGTAGACAGGTCTTTGCTCTTCTCAGTGGGGCTCCATTCTGTGTGTGTATATATGGTGTATATATATATATATTATATTATATATATATATATATATTATATATATGTGGTGTGTGTATATATGGTATATATATATTATATTATATATATACATATATATAATGTGTATATATGGTAATATATGTGGGTGTAATATAATGGTATATATATATATGTGTGTGTGGTATAATAGTATATATATAATATATGTGTGCGTATATATATGGTATATAATATATATATATATGTTGGTGTGTGTGTATATATCGTATATATATGTGTGTATATATATGGTGTTAATATATGTGTGTGTTTATATATGGTATATATATATATATGTGTGTGTGTGTGTGTGTGTGTGTGTATATGGTCTATATATATATGTGTGTATATATATGGTATATATAGATATATATATGTGTGTATATATGGTAGATATATATGTGTGTGGTGTGTGTATATATGGTATATATATATATATATGTGTGGTGTGTGTATATACAGTATATGGTATATATATATATATGTGTGTGTGTGATATATGGTATATATATATGTGTGTGTATATGGATTGTATATATACAGTATATATGTGTGTGTGTGTGTATATATCGTATATATATATGTGGTTAATATATGGTATGATGTATATATATAAGTGTGTGTATATATATGGTATAATATATATATGTGTATGTATATATATGGTATGTATATATATATGTGTGTGTGTTATATATATGGTGTATATATTATGTGTGTGTGTATATATGTATGGTATATATATAATATATATATATATATATATATATATATCTATATATATATGTGTGTGTGTGTGTATGTGTGTGTATATATATGGTGTATATATATATGTGTGTGTATATATATGGTGTATATGTATATATATATGTGTGTGTATATATATGATATATTATATTATATGTGTAATGTGTGTGTATGTAGTATATATATATATGTGTGTGTGTATATAGTATATATATATATATATATGTGTGTGTGTGTGTATATATTAGTATATATATATATATATGTATATATATATATATATATCTATAGTATATATATATTTATGTGTGTGTGTATATACATAGTATATATATACATATCTCTGAGGCGTGAAGCGAAAAGTGTAATATAAAAGTCCAAGCGCGAATTTGAAATCTCCATAGCTCGTGACGGTAAAGAAAACCCCAAGCGATTCTTTCAATACGTCAATAATAGAAATCCAGTAAAAAAGTGTCTTAGGTCCATTGAAAAATGTAAATGGAGATCTAGTCTCTGAAAACAA
>JAJOZX010007959.1:115000-125000 GCA_023014485.1 Bathynomus jamesi | reverse complement strand
TTCGTTGGCTACAGTTGCGCAAGCTACAGAAACATTTTGCTTTCCCACCTTAATGTGATAAAAAAGACGTTTAAGGACATCACTGTTAGTTGGAAGCTGCTTCTCAGAAAAACCCTCTTCCAGCACTTGTCCGACCAACCAGACTTCACACTTGTTTCTGGTTTTTGCCATAATTCTGAGGGAAAAAGTTTTACCACCTGTTAGTCTTAATAATAATATAATATAATATCATTAATCACTCACCTAAATTATATTATGACTTGATTATTGTAAGAAAGTTGTAAAGTAACATGAAGTAACCTTTCTAGAACAGTAAACTTGCGAAAATAGTAGTAATTATAGATGAAAAAGCAAATAAAACATCATATAATCCATAAAGGGAAAAAATGGAAATTCTAGAATAGTTATCCTGAAGGAAGAATTTTCTAGAATTCTCTCTAAAGAATATAGGGGGGTTACTGGACCATTCCTGAAAATGACCTACTTATCTTCCAATTTTATTTATGAATTTTATATACCAAATTTAAGAGGACATCACAAAATAAATAAATATATTTGCCAGAAAAATGAAAATTTTCTCATGAGGGGTAAAATAGATATGCATTGAGGGGTGGGATAACAATAAGCTCTTGTCTTAATATTTTGCATGAAGTCTTTCTTCATGACATATTACTTTTTTAGTATGTGTGCGTTGAGCCATCATAAATTTCGATTTTTCGAAACGGCCTAGTGTGTATATATATATAGTATATATATATATATATATATATATATGTGTGTGTATATAATATATATATATATGTGTGTGTATATATATATATAGTATATATATATATGTGTGTGTATATATATAGTACATATATATATGTGTGTGTATATATAGTATATATATATATGTGTGTGTATATATATATATAGTATATATATATATATATGTGTGATATATATAGTATATATATATATAAGCAAACAACCACAGGGAAAAGGAAAAGGAAACACGAAGTCCGAGCGCTTTCGTGATATATTCACATCTTCAAGGAGAAACAGAAAACAGAAACAGAAAATTTTCTGTTTCTCCTTGAAGATGTGAATATATCACGAAAGCGCTCGGGCTTCGTGTTTCATTTTCCTTTTCCCTGTGGTTGTTTGCTTATTAATAAGATCACGTGTACTGATGAACGTGAAATCCCGGTTTCTTTCGCAACTTCACGTTCACTTTTACTTGTTCCCGGTTGTTCCTCTTGACTTAAAACCATTTCATTTACTTTTTCAATGTTTTCTGGCGTTCTAATAGTTTCTGGTCGACCACTTCCCGGACGCCGTTGACTGCTGCCGGTTTCTTTAAGTTTTTGTAAAAAATGTGCCACAGTTCTTTTTTTCCAATTTCTATTTGGAAATTCGTAAAGGATTCTGTTTAATGAATATCCTTTTTCTTCACGTAGTGCTTGTATAATGTTCTTATCAGATTCTCTCAATCCCATCTTGAGGGGTCTGGAATAGAAAAATTTCATTTAAAATTAGGATCAAAGAATAAATATAAATGCGCAACTTTTTTTTGTATATGTTTTTTGGAAGCCAATTTCGGGCATTATATGGGCTTATAACCATCAAGCCATAGAATACGTATTTAAAGAGAAAAGAATTATCTTTCATTTGGTTGTTTTTTTCAGTCCCTAGCTGCAATGGTTATTGAGATATCACTTCTCAAAATTGGTGCCATTTTTTTTGGGCCACCCGATAAATGAATAGAAACGACGTAAATAAGGAGCGTCTCTGCACGTCGTTTCTATTCATATAATATATGTGTATATATATAGTATATATATATATAGCGTATATATATATATATATATATATAGAATGTATATATATATGTGTGTGTATATATATATATATATATATATATATATGTGTGTGTGTGTGTATATATATATATGTGTGTATACTGTATATATATGTGTATGTAATATATATATGTATATTATATATATATATATATATATGTGTGTGTATGTATATATATGTGTGTGTATATATATATATATATATATATATGTTAACCCCTCCGTCTATGGCCCTGGGTTGGTTCGAAGTCGACGGGGGTTCTGGTTAAGAGGCAGCAACGGATGTGTGTCTTGTAGTAGTTTCTTCTATACTACTCTCCGAGTTCTTCTTTAGTGGCTCGGAGGATTCTGAGAGGCTTATTAAATTCTTTGAGGTTTCTCCCCGATTCTTCTTGTAACTTATCGGGAGATTCTAATGACTACGTTTTCTGAAGACAGCGCGGCTCGAAGGAGAAGATAAAGACTTTTTCTTACTGTGTTTTACTCCTAAACTGTTCCAGGTAATGCTCAGCCTCGTAGTTGGAATCAGAATAAACATGGAAGAAATTGGTGGGGTTTATATACCCCGATTCTACTAACATCATCATTATTAAATGTTGAAGAGGCTGCATTATTTTTGTACAATATTTGAAAATAAAGTAAATCTTTTAGCTGTGGTAATGTTTAAACGAATAAACAAGATATTTGAAGATGAAGCCATATTTTTATCTTAAATTGCGTATTTTCAGATCTGATGTTATCATGATCTGCCAAGTTAACTAAAAGTGGAAATTGAACTATGCATCTTTACACTAAAATATGCATATGAGTAAAAATTAAAGGTTTAAGATTTACAATTAAATGCTTAGGCAAGACATGACTTCATCTTTTATAACGAAGAAAGAATGTATACAAAACATGACATGGCAAAAGTTACTCAGGATTCATTATTAAGCTAAATCTAAAAAAATGATTATGAGATTTTAAAAAAAGAACAGGTCATCAATTATTTGGCAAAGTAGAAAGCACATCAAAATTAATTCCAAGTGAAAAATAATAATAAAAAAATAACAGTATTGCCGATTCTACATTCCTTATGGCGACATAATGTCGGGTCGGACATTGAGTACTTTGTAATTATGGTCTACTGTAACTATGATTATAATTACCAATTCATTTATTATCGTTAACTACAATTTCATTAAAGTACATTGACTACGTCATTTAGTACATTACATCATTAAGTACTGTTTCATTAAAGTACATTACTACATTATATATTAAATTGTGATCGTTTAATTAAAGTAATTTCATTAAAGTACATTACGTCGTTTATCATTCTTACAGTGTTTTTATATATTTATATATGGTTATACTATATGGTTATACTATATGGTTATACTATATGGTTATTATATATGGTTATTAGTACAACACAAGTACATGAGACATGACACACATGATATAACATAACGCATGATAATGTTATAAATTCGAATCAGAGCGAAAGGAGATTTTTTTATCTTTGAAGCGTTCGATTTTGCCAGTTAGCGAAATTTGATCACCTACCTCAGCATTTTCGAGTTCATTGAGAGGTGATATAATTAAAAATAAAAATTAAAAAAATAACACGAGAACGTATTTCTGCGTTTTCGAACGAATGCATGAAGTTTTGCGTTTCATAGATTGACACGAGTAAAAATGAATATTTAATAAAATTTATATAGGATAATGATCAAGAGAAATTGTGACGTCATAGTTATTGAATTTGTACGTATAGTACAAATCATTATTAGGAAGATTTACAAGAACGAATTAGAGACAAAGAGTGGGTATTAATGACTAAGAAGTACAACTACGGGTTCCAATCCTGTTATATGCAATGTGTATGCATAATCTAGGGTCGAGGGTGAGATGCAAGACAATCATAATTAATTATAATAACTTCTATAACAAATGGAAAATGGATACGACTAAACCATAGATATGGTAGATCGTAGGGTTGTGACACGAACAAAAATAGGAAGCTACAAGTAAAATTATTATCCAAACTCGCGTTAAGCGATTTTGGTTCTTATGTAAAAATGAATATTGATTATTCATTGTTCATTTTTTACATTGCTCTCCCCTGTAAAAATGATATTTATACAATAATCTAATAGGGTACCATTAATACAATACAAATGAGAAAATAACATCCTAACTACTTCAAGTTAGATGACGAATTTTTCTTTACATTACAAATTTTTATACAGAACAAGTGAGTTATTATATAATATAAAAAAATTCAAAGATTAATACTTTAATTTAGACAAACATTTAAGTTAGACAAACAATGATATGGTTAAAAAAATTTACCAAATTTTATTTTTTTCTGTGGGATAAATTATGTACATAATGAATAGAGTAGATAAAAGGGAAAAACGTAAATCGTACAATCTGTAAGCTAATTTTTATTGACTATTGTAGGTACAAATCGAATTACGTAGTGGATGATGTATAGACCTGTGGTCTAGTGTGTATTTGGGTGTACTAGGTACAAAGTGTGTATCTTACAATTTCGAGGGACAGATTAGCCGAGAGGATTGTTCAATTAACTGAATAAATGCATGAGCAAGATATATTAGAAAGCAAAAATGATTAAGATTAAATTACATAGTTAGCATTTACACGTAATTAAATAAAGTTTATTGTGATATCCAATGATTTTAGCATAAGGTTTGTATATATATATATATATAGTATATATAGTGTGCATACATGCGTGTGTATGTGTAGGGATTTGGAAGGTTTTTGAATTAACAAAGTTTTAAAAATAATGTATAATAATTTAAGATGGGTTTAGTTATAAAATCTTTTAAGTTTAAGTCAATTATTGTTAAAATCTAATTACAGGTAGTATTAATGATGGTGTATGCATACGAGTTTCATGTGAAAGTGGCTTGAAGTACAGAAAGAAAATGAATTCGAATGTGTGTCAAAAGTAATAGAATTCAACTAGGATTATCGATTTTACGTAATTAAATCAGTTACACGTATATTAAGGTAATAAAAAGAAACGTACTTAGAGGACCTTACAATTAATGAAAGTAAATCTAGCGGTATTAAAAATTTATTTTGAAGATGGAATTAAATTCGACTAGTAACATTCCTAGCTATATATGAACTATATACCCATTAACATTAACCAGAAGTATCGGTACGATAATTAAATTAAGAATACAAATTAAAAATAGAAATCAATTATGCATTTTAATGAACTAAACATATAGTATACTTAAAAATAAAACACAACTTAACATAAATTGAGGTTATGTTCCATAGTACCAAAAAGGAATTAACCATGGTTGAACCACTGCTCTGGTTGACACTGGGTTCAACTGGGGTTCGGGTGTTAAAATAAAAAAAAATAAAAAAAACAGTTTGGAGTACTACATTCGGGGGAATTGAGTGACTAAGCGGGGGATATAAGTCTGAAATTGACAATTACATCTTTTCGCGAGCACTTTGCTTTTTTTTTTTTTTTTTTTTTTTAAAAAGGTTGCTTGTCACACTACTTAGAACAAAAATTAAAAGAGTTGAAACAAAACGGAGGGACGGCATGTTCCTCAGCATAGTAATTTAAAAGGAGTCATTGGGACAAGATCGATTAATTAATTATCACTGGCCAACAAAATGAAACTTTTTTTCTCATCACAAACATGATCACACTTTTCTTAATGCATTTTTCGCGCTGATTCCGAATCTGGTTTTATTATTTTTCTAGCACGTACAGTTATATAGATACACTGGTTTTGATATTTTTAAGTTTTTGATATTGCTATAAGAAAATTTATGGATGTATAGATCACACTTAGGAATGCTAAACAACAAATACATCATATACTTTATTCAATGTACTTATAAATAAAGAATATATACATTATTTTATTAAAAGCGCTGTGAGTGTGATTTCCTTTTGTAAATTTGGCCTGGATTGTCACGATACAGCATCCAACAATGGTCCGCCATCATGCTTTCATTCCAATATCCTTGGTAGCGCTTCTCCATCATCTGAATATCTTGATGGAAGCGCTCTCCTTGCTCGTCACTCATTGCACCAAGGTTTTCAGGAAAGAAATCTAAGTGGGAATGCAGGAAGTGAATTTTTAACGACATTCGACACTCCATTTCTTTGAAGGCATCAAGGAGGTTCTTGACTCCATCCTTATACGCAGGTGACTTGTTGCTTCCAAGAAAGTTTTCACATATCCATTTGAACGCCAGCCAAGCCTTCAATTCCAGCGGACTTAGGACTTTTTCAAATTCAGTGTCATTCAAAACCTCCCTTATTTGTGGCCCAACAAAAATTCCTTCCTTCAATTTTGCTGCAGTAACCTTCGGAAATTTCCTTGAAAGGTATTGGAACCCTTGAGAATTGACTTTACCCATTGCTTTATCAAAATTCTTCATTAAACCAAGTTTAATGTGAAGAGGTGGCAGATAGATCTTTTGGGGATCCACTAAAGGGACAGACTGGACATTGCTTATCCCTGGGACATATGTATACCTAAGTGGCCAGTCACTTTTGGTGTAATGTTCTATAGTGGCGCGACAGTCCCACAGGCAAAGGAAGCAACAAAATTTTGTGAATCCTGACTGCATACCAATAAGCATTCCTATAACTTTTAGATCTCCACAAACATTCCATTGATGACTGTCGTATTTGATTGCCTTAAGTAGTATATCCATATTGTCATATGTCTCTTTTAGATGGACGGAATGGGCAATGGGGATGGATGGCATTATATTACCATTATGCAAAAGAACTGCTTTCAGGGGTCATTCTTACATTGTCGAGGCATGTTGACTGACCTGAGCAAACTATAAATTAAAAAAAAATGTACACCAACTTGACACAACAAGTTCTTGGACTGGACTGATCTTTTGACACACAAAGCACGGCGTTGTTGCCTGAATCACAATGCTGCTAGACGTAAAAGCTCACACCTGAAATACATAAGATGTATAATTAAGATAATTGAAATCAATAAGATGAATAAACTAAAAAAACACAATAAAATAAACACAATCAAATGTTGAAATATTAGTATTTTGCCTATTTAAAATGGTTAAATCTGTGTAGTTATATATATGCCTTCATCTTGAAAACTATACGTGCTAGAAAAACTCTGAATGCAGTTTAGGAATCAGCGTGAAAAATGCTATCCAGCCACCACAAATTTTACTCTGATGAAAAATCTTTGTTGACCAGTGTTATTACACAACTATTATTATCACATATACATTACAATGATTATCAAAGTCATTACAAACAATTGTAAAAACTGTTTTGGTTACAAACAATAAAATACATAACAATATATTTATATACGCAACAATGGCATGAAAAGAAAAGACAAATCGGTCAATTTCCTTCGTACAAACAAGAAAAAAGGTTAAACTAAAGACGCAAACCGGTCAATTCAGGTTGAATTTAATTATCTTTTACAACAAAAAAAAAGGTTGCATTAAATTCTTAAATTACATTTTCTTAAATTAAATTCTCTTAAATTACAAAGAAAAAGTTGAATTCAATTGACTGCATTGAAATGACTTGGGACTTGAAAACTAACTTGGGACTTGAAAACTCGACTTGGGACTTGAAAACTCGACTTGGGACTCGAAAATTCGACTTGGGACTCGAAAACTCGACTTGGGACTCGAAAACTCGACTTGGGACTCGAAAACTCGACTTGGGACTCGAAAACTCGACTTGGGACTCGAAAATTGACTTGGGACTTGAGATTTGAAATTGAAAATGTAACTTGAACTCTTATCAAGTATCTTGAAACTGAAACTGTAACTTGAACTCTTATCAAGTATCTTGAAACTGAAACTGTAACTTGAACTCTTATCAAGTATCTTGAAACTGTAACTTGAACTCTTATCAAGTAGTATCTTGAAACTGTCTAACTTGAACTCTTATCAAGTAGTATCTTTTAACTGTCTAACTTGAACTCTATCAAGTATCTTGAAACTAACTTGAACTCTATCAAGTATCTTGAAACTAACTTGAACTCTATCAAGTATCTTGAAACTAACTTGAACTCCATCAAGTATCTTGAAACTGTTTTCAAGTATCTCTATAACTCTATAAACTCTCTGTAAACTCTCTGTAAACTCTCTCTTTCTTAATTTTGCACGTCAATTCAATTCGATAATTTGAAAAAAAATTGTAAACAAAAAATAAAAAATGTAAACAATATTTCACTCTAATGTACGCGAAGGTACTGTACTATTATGTTTGGTACATAAAATAAAATTATTCTATACTGAATATAACAGTGAAAATAACAAATTAACTCTCTGAAATTAACTTCTGTGACTTTTAACTTCTGTGACTTTTAACTTCTGTGACTTTTAACTTCTGTGACTTTTAAATGTTTCACTCAAAAAAATGTATCACTGGTGTATGGAATGTTCACTGTGTTTTTTGTAAATTCTGACTTGATACTCATTATTAACTGTTAATAATACTGACTTTTCAAGTGTTTATAAATTTCTTTAAAAAAACAAACTGTACTTAACAAAATTTCTACGGGCGAAATCCTCAGAGACGTGTCCTGAAGACGTCTTGCTGGCTACTTCTTCTTGGATGAAAACTAGGCGTGGAGAACTTGGAGTCGTGACACACCGGTTCAAGGGTGGATGTTACGAACAAGAAGTCGTGACACGCCGGTCAAATGGTTTTATCCTGATGCAGGGTAATTTCTATCCTGGCCAAAGAGTGGCCACTTGTTAAAATCCTCTTCTTAAAATATTCTTCTAATCCTGGGGCAGGGACTCCAAATGTTTATCCTGGCTATAGGGTCGCCACTCTGTTATCTTCCTTCTTCTATGTGTTTATGGGGTGTCTCGTATCGACGAGGCGTTCTTGTTTGGAGGCTGTTACGGATATTTCTTCTATAACATTCTAATTCTTTTCCGCCGGTCAAATGGTGGGTCGCCACTTGTTAAACTCTTGGCTACAGACTCGCCAGACTGTTATGCCAATATCTTCTATGGTGCTTGGGTTGTCTCTTTCTTAATTTGGGCAAAGGGTCGCCAATTTTTAATTCTTCTCTTTCTATAATACTCTGATACTTTCTCTGATACTAAAATTATCGACTTTTCTTTTATAACTTATCGACTTAACTGACTAAGTTCTTCTGAAGAGAGCACGGCTCGAAGCAGAAGATAAAGACTTTTTCTTACTGTGTTTTACTCCTAAACTGTTACAGGTAATGCTCAGCCTCGTAGTTGGAATCAGAATAAACATGGAAGAAATTGGTGGGGTTTATATACCCCGACTCTACTAACATCATCATTATTAAATGTTGAAGAGGCTGCATTATTTTTGTACAATATTTGAAAATAAAGTAAATCTTTTAGCTGTGGTAAGGTTTAAACGAATAAACAAGATATTTGAAGATGAAGCCATATTTTTATCTTAAATTGCGTATTTTCAGATCTGATGTTATCATGATCTGCCAAGTTAACTAAAAGTGGAAATTGAACTATGCATCTTTACACTAAAATATGCATATGAGTAAAAATTAAAGGTTTAAGATTTACAATTAAATGCTTAGGCAAGACATGACTTCATCTTTTATAACGAAGAAAGAATGTATACAAAACATGACATGGCAAAAGTTACTCAGGATTCATTATTAAGCTAAATCTAAAAAATGATTATGAGATTTTAAAAAAAGAACAGGTCATCAATTATTTGGCAAAGTAGAAAGCACATCAAAATTAATTCCAAGTGAAAAATAATAATAAAAAAAATAACAACAGTATTGCCGATTCTACATTCCTTATGGCGACATAATGTCGGGTCGGACATTGAGTACATTGTAATTTTGGTCTACTGTAACTATGATTATAATTACCAATTCATTTATTATCGTTAACTACAATTTCATTAAAGTACATTGACTACGTCATTTAGTACATTACATCATTAAGTACTGTTTCATTAAAGTACATTACTACATTATATATTAAATTGTGATCGTTTAATTAAAGTAGTTTCATTAAAGTACATTACGTCGTTTATCATTCTTACAGTGTTTTTATATATTTATATATGGTTATACTATATGGTTATACTATATGGTTATACTATATCGTTATTATATATGGTTATTATATAT
>JAJOZX010007959.1:110000-112500 GCA_023014485.1 Bathynomus jamesi | reverse complement strand
TGTTACCAGGATGCGGGACGTGAACCCAACTCAAATGCACCCCACCGACCTCTTTCCCCAACCTCCACCCTTATAGAAAGAGATCTTTAATTAGCTTGATAACTATTTATATTAAGTTTAAAGTTTTATTAGGCATATTTATAAATGAGTAATTAAAATAAAGTAAACTAAGATGTTCATCGTTTAATGTTCAAACTTAATTATAGGAAGGTTATGCTTAAGGAACATTAATTTTTCTGCCTTTTCTGCTGCCAGTCTGTTTCTCTTTTCATCATATATTAATCCAGCACTGCTAAATAATCTCTCGCTTGGTACGTTTGTTGGAGGACAGGCTAAATGTTTCCTTGCAAGTTTACTCAAGTATGGATAGATATTCTGCGTATTTTTCCACCAACTAATAGGATTGTCACATGCAGCCAGGCGTTTTTCTTGGTGATAGCTCTCGATCATTTTTACTACATCTTTTGACATCGCGTAGGTCTCGTCATTGCTGCTTGACTCAAGAAACTGAGAGACAGATTCTGTGATAGATTTGCTTGTTGAAGGTGTTGGTTCTGTCACTGAAACTTTTATTCTTTTGGTGGGTGGCGAAGCGACAGATTCAAGAGATTGAAGCTCTTCAACTGCTTTGCCAAGTGATGATTTAACTCGTTCTAATGTACTAGGTGAAAATAACTTAGCTTTGTAACGTGGATCTAAGTAGGTTGCAAGAGAGTAACTTCATACAAGAACAGCCTCTCGTCTTGTCGCTTGCATCACTTTTGCGCACAATGAACTAGTTCTATTAATATAGTAGAATTTGATAATTTCCGCTTATTAATGACGTTTTATCTCAACGGTCCACATCCGCACGACATCCGCAGTCCAAAGTGCGGATGCGGAAACGAGAAAATGTGCGGATGTTCCGCGGATGCGGATGTGACCTACATCACTAATATATATATATATATATATATATATATATATATATATATATAAATATATATATAAATTATATTATATATATATATATATATATATTATATATATATATATATATATATGTTAACCCTCCGTCTATGGCCCTGGGTTGGTTCGGATCGACGGGGGTTCTAGTTACGGAGGCAAGCAACGGATATTTCTTCTATATACTTTTCTTCTATAACTTTCTAATTCTTTTCTCTCGCTTTATGGGGTCGACACTCTGTTAATTCTTTTCTTTCAATAATACTCTGATACTTCTACTTTCTTGACTAAATTCCTCTGAAGATAGCCCAACTCGAGGGGGAAAATAAAAAAGTTTCTCTTACTGTAATTTTCTTCTTAAAAATTTACAGGTAGTGGTCTGAATTTTACAGGGGTAGAGGTTCGACCTCTTTCGACCATAGCTCAGGCCGGAATCTAAAAATATTAAGGAGGCAAGGGGCCTCTGCCCCCTCCCCGCAGCGAGGCTGCTAACAAGGGGAGTATCTTAGCAGTGACCAAAGCAGAGTGCCGTAATGAAGTGTCCTCATTTTACAAATACATATATAATATATAAGCCTGAATGTTGGGGAACGGCAGTTGGAGGTTAAGTTTCCCCCCTTTTAAACACGATCAGATGTTTGAAAGATTCCAATGAAGATTTAAAAAAAAAATAATAAAAATAAAAAATAATCTTATTTTTTTTTGCCACGTCTTCATTTCTGAAGGCGATTTCATTTCATAGACGTACACAAGTACAATTGAAGTACATGACTGAGTACATTTTTGTTTGGGTTTATTACAATTATGATTTCGATTATGGATTACTTCCCATTCGCTTATGATTGTCCCTTACAGTTCTATTAAAGTACATTCTTACATTATGTATAAAGTCATTACATTCAATTATAGTTTCATTGAAGTGCATTACGTCGTTACCATTCTTACAGTGTTTTTATATATATACTGTATATATATATATGGTTATATTATATGGTTAGATTATATGGTTAGATTATATGGTCAGATTATATGGTCAGATTATATGGTTAGATTATACATGGTTATTATATATGGTTATTATATATGGTTATTAGTACAACACAAGTACATGAGACATGACAAGATAATTTATATACAACATAATATGTTATATTACATTATATGTTATAAATTTGGATCAGAGCGAAAGATGTTGTTTATCTTAGAAACGTTCAATTCTGCTGTGATTCGCGAATTCGACCACTCAACTACTGTAAGCCTAATGAATGTCTTGTGAGGGTGAACGCACTTAAAAGAAAAAAAGAAAAAAATACATGTGGACGTATTTTACATGTAAGTAACAGAATAGGTTGTGTGCGTAATATAGACGCGCGTAAAATATGGACTGATAGGTTGATAGGTATCAGTATTATTATTATGATTAAAGAATTTACCATACATTCAATACGGAAGAGGGCACCCTCGCAAATCGTGAATATGTACATTCAACTGCAATGACCACGCAGTATATTAATGTATAGAAACGACGTAAATATTGAGGAGCGTTCTGCACACG